>NDXB01008839.1:18667-47831 GCA_002631895.1 Agapornis roseicollis
TTTTTTTTTTTTTTTTTTTTAAATTGTAATCTGATTCTTGATAGATAAGTTTCAGAAAATCGCTGTTGGATATTTTTAGTTATATTTTATTATTGATGTAGTGAGGTTTTGTTGCATGTCCTTTTTCACTTTGTTTGAAAACTGGGGTTCCCAAGGCAACACAGCTGCTTTCTATATTATAAGCAACTGCTGTCATTTGTGATAACAATGATTTAAAAATTAGATTCATACGCATGGCATCTCACCCAATAAACATATCTTTATTTTAGAAGCGACATACTATATTTTAAAGAAACTCAGTGATGCAACATATGCATCACTGTTTTGAGACTATGAAGGCATATTCCCTTTGTAGCAAATTCCATCAAAATATTTCAAGCTAGGGAGTCATAGATTGCACTATGTGTAAATGTTTCACAGGAGCTGTTTCAGTCATCTAAAGAAACCAAAGATAAAGCTCTTTTTTTTAAAAAAAAGTATATGTATTTTTTTTATTCTTATTTAATTTAATCTATTGCCAGTTTACTTAATAATAGTAAATGAAGGTAAAATCATAACAAATGACCTTTCATTGACTAAATCTCCAAAACCATACTTATATGTATATATATATATATACATACACACATAGAATCATAACACCATAGAATGATTAGGGTTGTAAAGGCCTTTAATATTGCCTTGGGCAGGGTTGCCTTGTGGTAGACCATGTTGCCCAATGCTCTATCCAACATATATATATTCTTCTATTAGGAATCTACATACCATAAATTATTTTGTGGCTCATCCATTTATCCCTGTATCCTATCTTATCAAAATTGCACAGTACATAGTGATATCAAGCAACTCAAGAAGCTGTTGTAATTATAAACCCCATATTAAAGATTAATTACCTGCTTTCTCCCTCAAGAGACAGCAAAATTATTTTGCAAAATTAAAAGCCTGGGGGGCTCTTTTTATATAATATCTCTATGGAGCAATTGTGGTAGATGTAGGGAGATAGTAAACTTTTAGTCATGCCAAGCTGAGCAGATGCCAGAGGAGCTGCTCTGTGTCTTCCTCCCAGCAATAAGTCCATCTCTTTGCGTCTCCAGATTATTTGGAACAGACTGGAATATCTCCAAGCACTTATAAGGTTTGGCTGTGGTACCATAGCTCTGCTGCTGTGCTCAGCCTCTTCAAGGCCACTGTCTAAAATATTGTTCTGTCTCAAAGTGATTGCAACAATGCACAAAGTTCATTTATATAGATTTCTGGTTAGGGTCAGGATTTAACCTAATTTACTGGTTTTGGATAGGATAGAGTTAATTTTCTTCATAGTAGCTTGGATAAGGCTGTGTTTTTCATTTGTGACAAAAACAGTGTTGATAACACAGGGATGTTTTGATTATTGCTGAATGCTTCTTACACAGTGCCAATGTATTTCCTGTTTCTCATGCCACCCCACCAGCAAGCAGGGTGACTGTGCACAAGAAGCTGTGCGGGGACACAACTGGGACAGCAGACCACATCTGATCAAAAGGATATCCCTTACTAATGACATCGTGCTCAGCAAAAAAAACTGGGAGGGGCTGAGTATTGGCCACATGATGGTAAGCAATTGTTCGCAGATATTTTTGCATCACTTGTTTTCTTTGAGGCTTTGTTGTAGCTTTTACCTTTTATGGTTATCTTTGTTCCTTGATGTTGTTGCTATTACTATTATTATTATTAAACTGTCTTTATCTCAACCTATAAGTTTTCACACTTCTACCCTTATGATTCTCTCCTGCACCCCAGTGTGTGGGGGAGTGAGAATGCAGCTGTATTGTCCTTACAAGTCTACTGGGGTTAAATCATGACACCTAGAAAAACCTAGAGTATCACAATGAAAGCATGATTAAGTGTAATCATGAACCAAGATCAGGAACAGAAATAAGCTTTGGAAATCACAACTGCATTTATGCTTGAGACCTGTTCATATTTAAGTTGGGTACCTGATTGGGGAGTCATCATCATCTGGATCTCTAGCAGTTACAATGCCCACCAGTGAGCCACTCACAGCCCCTTCAGCAATGTCCATCGCATAATGCTCCATGGTGAAAACTGGAGGTTCATCAGCATCTTCCACATTAATTTTGACAATAGTTTTGTCTTCAAATGGTCCTTCTTTCAGAAAACGGTCATCAATGTACCTGTTTACAACTTTTGCTCCAATACTGTATCTCCTCTTACTTTCATAATCCACTCTCTTTTAAGAAAGAAAGAGAGAAGTAGTATTGTTTTTTTGTTTCACATTCGGATTAAATACAGTTCAGGAAGTGGTGTGATATCAAAAACAAGAAAGCACTACCCTTCTTTTGGGAATTTTTCAAAAGGAGTAACTATTCCAATTTTTTTCTTTGGTTAAAAATACTTTAAAATTAAACTGTGTTATGCCATTTTTTTTGCTTTCACATGCAGGCTGGTTTTAATGTTACAGTTAAGCAAAACTAAAACAGGTCTTTCTGTAGAATGACACCTCTAAGAAAAACAACTTCTATTAATGCTTGGTTCACTAAGGTTAAAACTGATGTAGGTGTATGTTTAGTGAACACCGTTGTTTACTTTCACATAAACAATGGGTCAGTTAATCTGTAGGGGTTGAGATGATTATGTTAAAATGTAGCCTTAAAAACAAATAAATCCCAAAAAGCAACAAGTCTTTGATAAGCACATTATTATTAATAAGCACATTACTATTTTATGTAGTCATTAATTTCTGTAATTAAAACAAATAAACAAAAACCAAAAAATAACAGCAACAAAATAAGAACCTTCCTGTGTTGTAATAAATCCAAATAGAGAACAAAACAAAACTCCAAACTATCAAATTAATAGCACTCAGTTCTTTGGGGTCCTGGATCTCGCTAGACTATCAATCTCTATCAGCATTTCAGATGATGACCCAGAAATCTTCTTATTTGATTCCAAAATAAGTCACACAGTATCAAAGCCTCTTAAATATCTTAATGAATAAACTGGTATCTTTTTTTGAGACAAGCATCTTTTCAAAGCTATGTCATAACAAAACCACTACTGATTACAATACTGTAATAAATTCCAGCTTCAGTTAAGTTTAACAAAAGGTGTTTGAAGTGGGGAAATATTGTGCACAACTTACTGATAAAGATTTTACAGATGGTGCACAGAACATTTTCTCACAATGGGAATATACTGTTGCACAGCTAGGAATAACATTAAGGTACTTTGACTGCCACTATTGTATTCAGCAGTAATAAGGATGAGTCAAAAATGTAAACAGAAATAAAAGCATTTTTATTCCCCCAACATCCCCCTCAAAAATCAAATCACAAAGGCTGAAGAAACATATACTAGAATGCAAAAGAATAAGCCTGTTTTAAACATCGAGATTGCTTGAGGAGGGTCATTCCACTATTCAGAGATTTTTTAGAAGGCTTCTGAGATCTTACCTTTTTCAGTAAGATTATTCCTTCTTGAGTTTCATTGTTAGTAATGATGTCAAAAACATCTGAACTATCTCCTTCAATGGAATAGTTCATGGCTGCATTCTCCCCTACATCACTATCTTCTGCGAAGACTTTGCCTATAGTAGTGCCCACAGGAGCCTCTTCAGAGATACTCATATAATAGAGTCCTAGAGAAATAAGTATCACCACAGTTTAGTGAACCGTTGTAGCTGTTCTGTGCGGTGCTGTAGCTATGGTGGCCTAAGGATCTCAGAAATTTCGGTAAAGCCAAGACATATTTTACAATGAGGATGGTGAAACATTGGTATGTGTCACCCACAGAGATGGTACCCACCCCATCCCTTGAAACACTGGAAGTCAGTCTGGGCAAAGCTCTGAGCAACCTGGTGTTGTTGAAGATGGCCCTGTTCACTGAAGATGAGTTGGAATGCATGACCTTTAAAGGTCATTTCTAACCCAAGGATTGGAAAGCTGTGATTCTATTCTATGATTCTATGAAACAACAGGGTGAAAAAAGAGGGGAGGGCAGCACTTCCCTACTGCATTTCACTAGTTCTTCCTGATAGCACACCTAGCAGATAAAGTCAACTCATTTGCCAAGAATTTTACACTATATGTTGGAAAAGAGTGAAAAAAGGAGAAAAAGAAAGAAGGTGAGGTAAAATGGTACTAAATATCCTGTAGCCCAGATTTTAGGCTTAGATAAAGTAAACTGTATGGAAAGCAGTTTAGTAAGTCGTTTATCTCCAAAAGCAGTTTAGTAAGTCATTTATCTCCAAAGCCTACTGATAAAAACAGCAAGCCTGAGGTCTTTTGTAATGATAGGTTTCCTTTTCATTTTTGAGTTTTGCATGGAATTCATTCTATTTTTATTTAAATCTATATACTGAAGTCAAAGCACAGACCTTCCAGTGAACTTAACAGAGTTATAGTACATCTAAATTTCCTCAAGACTTCAACTATTTTAAGTAGCCTATACTCACGCTGTTGAAATTTAGGTGGATTGTCATTGATGTCAGAGAGGTTGATGGTAACAGTGGCTGTTGCTGAAAATGACCCTGCTTGTCCAACCATATCTTTGGCTTGGATGATGACCAAATACTGATCTTTTGTTTCTCTATCCATTTGGGAAGCCATTCTGATGACCCCTAAAATCAAAAAGTATAATATAACAACAAATAATAGTCCCATTTTTTTCCCAATAGGTTACCATATATTATGGGTGCAAAATGCATTGTTTGATGCAATTATTAATTGACATGCACAGTACATTGTCCTTAAATTGAGAATTAGTATTCATGCTAACATCTATGCTGTATGACAGATACATTCTGCATACTTTGAGACGTGGGGAGTAAAACATAACATATATCTCCTCCATCATACATAACCATCTTTCTTCACCAGTGTCATGGTTTAAGCCCAACCGGTAACTTAGAACCACACTATCTTCCTCCGCTTCTGGAGGGATGGAGAGAAGAATCCAAAGAATGTAACTCCCACAGGTTGAGATAAGAGCAGTCCAGTAACTAAGGTATAACACAAAACCACTACTGCTACCACCAGTAATAATAATGATATGGGAAATGACAAGGGAAGAGGATACAACCACTCACCACCTGCTGACTGATACCCAGCCTGACCCAAGCAGTGATCTAGCCCTTCCAGGTTAACTGCTCCCAGTTTATATACTGGGCATGACGTGCTGTGGTATGAATTACCTCTTTGGCTAGTTCGGGTCAGGTGTCCTGTCTCTGCTTCCTCCTGATTTCCAATCTTCCTTAGCAGAGCATGAGACTCAGAAAGTCCTTGGTCAGACTAAACATTGCTTAGGAGCAACTAAAACCATGGGTGTTATCAGCTTTGTTCCTAGGCTGAAAGTCAAAACCACAGCACTGCACCAGCTACTAAGAAGGAGAAAAATGGCTACTACTGCTTAACCCAGGACAACCAGAAATCAGGATATTTGGAGAGATGTCACATATTTGTGGTTTCTTTAGCACAAGAGCTAGGAGTTGTCCTGGGTTCAGCAGACAGAAAGAATTTCAGAGAAAGAATTGATTGGTTTTTAGTTCTACAGCTTATGCAAAGATGTATAAATGATGTATAAATGCAAGGTTGTATCAGTTGATGTTTGTGTCAAAATGAAGATATTTTTGCATCCATTTTATGTTAGTTTATTAACGTTTTTAAGTTGCAAGATCATTTATAGTACCTGTTTTTGGCTCCACAGAGAAATAAGGCTGTCCCTGAACGAGACTGTAAAGTAGACGGGCACTATTCCCATAAGAAGGATCATCACCATCTGTAGCTGTTACCTGTATAACTGAAGTACCTTATGGAAAAATAAAATAGACTGTGCTTATTGTCTTCTTGTACAAATTACAAAATATAAGACCTTTTTTTAAAACTAAAAGCTTTTAACATACCAGTTGTATTACCAAACAGTCTTGAAAATTTACAGGACCAAGAGCATGTTCTAAAATTTATCATTAACAAGGGAAAATAATTCCTCAGCAACTATTCTTGTTGCATTCAAATTTTCAATGAAAATATAAATAAATAGCATATGACTTTTCAGCACTGTATGTTGCTTAAAATACTACATATCTTCTGATATGTGAATGGAGTAGGGAAAATTGTTTCTCTTCCTCTTTCTGTTCAAAGTATTTTATGGAAGTTTCCCATGGGAATAAGAAAACAGCCACTTTATCACCAGTAGGCCTACTGATGGTAAAGAAATGAATTGTTAACAAGCAAAACAGCCAAGTATAAAAAGGCTCTGATAATATTTTTTATGCTTGAGTATTTAATGAGCCTGTCTCATTGCAAGAGTGACAGCAGAATCTGTAGTGCTTGATTCCTTCTCTGGCTGAAAGCTGGTTATGTCCTAAATACAAGACTGACAGCAATCTCATGTCACCATCAATGCCATGAGATTGGAAATATTCACAGTAACATCATTTTGAAAGGTAATCATTATTTTTGTCTTTTTTTCTTCACCTAGGTTCTGCATAAGGATATAAATATCACCTCTTGTAAATGACGGCAATAGTCAAGCTACTTTCTGAAACTTTCTGGCATATGTTCATATGGTTGCAATTGCTTACTAGTATAGCTGGAGGAGAAAAAAAGAAGAAACTATGGCGTGCAAAGTGTTAGATCAGAAACACAAAGTTAAGGCTGATACTTATCTCCAGTAAAATAAATATATTAATTTCTGAATTTTCCAGCAGTTCTACAGTTTTATTTTTAAATAGAAATTAAGAAGGCTTGCTCATATAAGGGCATGTTGAATGAAATATTTTGATTATTTAACAAAAAATATCTTTTGCATTTTCTCTCAGTTTATTCAGCAGCACTTAAAGTGATTCCATAATGCATGTTATCTTCTCTCAGTATAGAGGTAGATGAAAATGTTATCAATTGCCACTATCTTTTGGAGTTATATGTCCTTCAAAACATACCTACAATACCAAACTTCTGACATGCATAAATTATGTGTCTAGGTGTATCCATATGTATACTGCTTTTTACTTCTGTAGGTATATATATATATATATATATATATATACTGCTTCTTATTCCTCTGGGGAAATGTTAAATTTAAAATGACAGAGTAATATTTAATCAGGGCACATATATGATTCAGACATAACAGTACTCTTTAATAAGACTGAATGGTAAAGGAAATCTTCAACTACAAGACTGTTAAGTTTGTGTCAGCTACAGTCTATGGAAACTGTTCTAATACAGGAAATTCATCCTGTAAGACAATTTAATATTACTTGAATGCAGTCACTTTGAAAGAAAAAAAAAAATAAATGGAGTGCTAGTAAGGAAGGAAGTAATGAATAATACAAGAAGTACAGTCAGTTATAAATGCCTTTTTTTACTAAATAAACCCAAGCACCCACAACTATATTTAGAAATTGACTTGTTTACAGCACCATATTCAATAAATCAGGAACAAAATCCAACATACGGAGGACTGCAATGTAATCATTACAGCTTTTGTGCATCTCAGCAAGTTTGCCGATGACACCAAGCTGTGTGGTTCGGTGGATACGCTGGAGGGAAGGAATGCCATCCAGAGGGACCTTGACATGCTTGTGAGATGGGCTGATGCCAGCCTCATGGGGTTTAACCATGCCAAGTGCAAGATCCTACATCTGGGTCAGAGCAATCCCAGGCACAGCCACATGCTGGCAGAGAAGAGATTCAGAGCAGCCCTGCGGAGAAGGACTTGGGGGTGGTGGTTGATGAGAAAATGAATGTGAGCTTGCAGTGTGAGGTCGCAGCCCAGAAAGCCAACCGTATCCTGGACTGCAGCAAAAGGAATGTGATCAGCGGTCAAAGGAGGTGATCCTGCCCCTCTATTCTGCTCTCGTGAGACCTCACTTGGAGTACTGTGTACAGTTCTGGCATCCTTAACATAAAAAGGACATGGAAGTGTTGGAACAAGTCCACAGGAGGGCCACGAAGATGATCAGGGGACTGGATTACCTCCTGTATGAAGACAGGCTGAGAGAGTTGAGGCTTTTCAGCCTGAAGAAAGCTGCATGAAGACCTTGTAGTAGCCTTCCATTATCTGAAGGGGGCCTATAGGGATGCTAAGGAGGAACTCTTTCTTAGGGACTGTAGTGACAGGACAAGGAGTAACGAGTTCAAACTTAAACAGGGGAGGTTTAGATTGGATATAAGGAAGAAATTCTTTACCGTGCGGGTGGTGAGGCACTGGAATGGGTTGCTCAAGGAAGTCGTAAATGCTCCATCCGTGGCGGTGTTCAAGGCCAGTTTGGAGGGAGCCTTGAGCGACATGGTTTAATGTGAGATGTCCCTGCCCACGGCATGGGTGTTTGAACTAGATGATCTTAAGGTCCTTTTCAACTTTAGCTATTCTGTGATTCTATGATTCTATGAAATCAGTCAGTCCCATGTCTCCTCTAGAGGATCAACTGGCCATAGTGCTCTACTTATTTCAAATGGTAATATTACAGTTTTAAATGTGTACTCATTTCAAGGCTGAATCACTGATGAGGAAGACATCTCTCTGTAGTAAATCCAAGCATGTATCCAAGCAGATTGTTTTAAAGGACTTGAATACATGTGGATACCTATATATTTGAAAGCCAGGATATTAACCAGAGGTGTGCACAACCTTCAGTTTACACATATGCTTTTGAAAATTTTTAAGCTTTTAAAATAGTGTGTTTCCTTCTTATTGAAAGGCAGTCTATAAAACATGTTATTCAATTTTTATATCAATATAGCTATTAGGAAAAAAGTCAGGAAATAAAGGGTTTGTTTCACACCATGCAATACCTTCAGGTGACATCTCTGGAACAGTGGCCGTGTAAGGTCCATGTAAGAACTGTGGTTCATGATCATTGACATCTCGAACCTTGATAATAAATTCTGAATCAGGTTCAACGGGAAGCTGAGTGTTCCTGTTAATTGCTTGTGCTCTTAGAGTGTAGAAGGATTTCTTTTCTCGATCCAGCTTTCGTGTCACATAAATTTTGCCGTTATCTTCATCAATTCTAAAAATGCTTCCAGCTCCCTCCCCAGTCAAAGTGTATTTTAGGTTGCCATCTTGCTTGTCTAAATTTGATTGCAGCTGCAAGTGCAAACCAGAAAAGGTTAGCCAGATTTTAGGAGGTGCAAAGTTTTGGAATTTGCATTGCAGGTTTTTTTTTATTTTATTCTACAATGAGTGCTTTCACTAGTGAGCCTATGTAAGCGAGGGTACTGTCACATTTTCAACCAGTCAGGGCTCAGTTTTAAAGTTTATGTATAATAAACATATAAATTTGTGCTAAACCTGAAAAAGGTTCCTTCATCCACCTTGAATTGAAGGGAATGAATGTAAGTACACACTTTACTTTGTTTCTTCATCAGCACTCATAAACTTCTGCTGAAAACAATGTGAAGGTCATTAAATGTTATTTAAATTTTTTATCATTAAAAATGACAAGTGTGCTTTGTGAGTTTTGTATATATTTTTTGTACTCAGCAATACTAAGTGTAAATATGAAAGACAGTTCTATTTCTTTTGAAATATTAAAGAGATGAAATGCTATTCCGTGGTGTAAGCCTGTATTATTTATTTTGAAATAAATAGGTAGATATTTTCCATCTCCTTCCAGGAATATCTGCATCCTTTCTTGTCTTGCTAAGATGAACTTTATGATGATGATTCCCCTGATGAAGCTGAGCCCTGGAGATCACTGTGGTCTGGCTTCATTTGCTCCTGACAACAAACAGTTCTTCTCATATTAACAATATGCAACTACTTTTAAATAGCAATAATTTAACTTCTTAACAGTTAGAACTATTTAAAATATGAACAACTTAGAGCCAAATGTTTTGAAATTAAGTAGTCTTGTGCAAAATATGGGACAGGTCTGGCCCTTTAAGAGCGTCTGGACAGATTCATTTTAACACCATACAAATTGGGCATCTGGCTAGGGGGTACCACAGATTTTTTTTGATCTCTAATCTTGGTTTACTTTTCATGAACTCCAGGGCATGGGAAAAGTGGTGTATATCTAGATCTTTAATCCAAGATAGGATTCAAATATGGTCACAGAATGCACCAAACCTGTAGAGAATTGTGCCTTGCGCTGCCTTTTTAGTATAACCTGTGTTGAACCACTTCATGCAGCATCATTTACCTAAAAAATATTTTCATGCCCTGACCATGTTAAATGAGAGGTCTTTTACAAATTATATTTGATGAGAAAGCATAGTTAAGATCCTCAGTTTACTTGTTTTATTAACCTGGACAGAAAAGAATTCACGGTCTTTTTGTCGTAGATGAGAAGTGGGAATAGTGACTTAAAAATAGGCTGTCTACCTTTTTATTTTCTTTGATGCGGTCTCCTTCAGGGTCTTAGTTATTAAAAATTTGTGTGTTGATTATAGACTACAATTTCATTTACCAAAAGAAAAGCATAATCTCAATAAAAAGACACAAGTACATATGTCTGATTAGACTAAAATGGATTTAGATTAGACTAAAATAAATTAACTATAATCTTCACTAAAAAATCCCTATCATTTACCTGTGAGAAATATAAAGGAGAGATTATGAAATTTTTCTAAAGCTGTGTGAAAATATAGGACATTTATGAAATTTATTTACAAGAAACTGTTTTCAAGTTATGGAAAAGTAATAATTATTAAAAAAATCAGTATGTCTATACTTTCTTCTAGAAGTGAGACATCACACTTCTATAGTAGTTACTTCGAAGGAGCTGTGAAAAAGTAATTAATGAATTTTGAACACTTCACCCTTTGGGCCCAATTAAATTTTAGTGCTAGTTAATTAGCAGTTAAGCTTATTTTGGTTCATTCATCTAGAAATTGCCTTAAAGAAAAGGAAACTAGATCTCAAGATTACAATTACTTCCAGCATACAAAAACAGTATTTAATAACAATAATAATAATAATTACCATCAGAGAGAGAAGAAAGTGGTAGATAATGCCTATCTTAAGACAATTAAGGCAATTATCTTAAAGCACATTTTTAAAGGATGGTGACAAATAATTGCTCCTTGCACATCAATCTAATGAACCGCACCAATTCCTGTAGTTTCTCAGTGGTAAAAGGATTTAGTATTAATCTGCTTCATTAAAAATTAATGAAGGGTAAATCAGCCGCTACTTAGTGTAGTATAAAATCATGCTAAATACTGTTTGTGAACTACACTGCACTCAGTATTGCTGCTTTGATGCCATGCCAAAAATAGCACAAGGAATTTGCCAGATGTTGATAAATAAGTCCTTAACCTTCATTCCGAAAACGGAACTTTTTATCTTTATACCTTCATCTGCTTTAGTAACAGAGTGACAGCAGATGTAGGTGAAGGAAGGTCCTTGGTACTGCCACAACCTCAAGCTCTTGGAGTTCTCTGACCCTAAGTCAGGTCACAGTAAAGGAGAGATGTTGTACTGCCCAATTACAGCTCCCAAAGCTTCAATTTTTGCCTTTTTTGTTTGTTTGTTAGTTAGTTTGTTTGTTTGTTTGCTTTTATATTGCCAGGCTGCCAGAGA
Organism: Agapornis roseicollis; assembly: GCA_002631895.1. Classification (NCBI taxonomy): domain Eukaryota; kingdom Metazoa; phylum Chordata; class Aves; order Psittaciformes; family Psittacidae; genus Agapornis; species Agapornis roseicollis. The sequence continues at coordinate 30,197 of NDXB01008839.1, forward strand.
TGCTTGGTCTTCCACGTCAAGGTAGCAAGCTGCTAATCAGCACATAAAATCTAACCCTGTACCATCCTTGAATCATTACTTATCATACCTGTCCAACATACAGGGGCACCACTGAAGTCTGTTCCTCAGTTACAAAAAGTGGTTCCCACACCCAGCCACGTCTCACTCTTCGAACTGCTGTGAAAGACTGATGTGTGTTTTGAGCCAAGCGGTTCTGCCTGCTTGGAGAGCAAGGCCAAAGTTGAACCAGCATCAGTGTGAGAGATAGCAATTCAGAGAAATTCATGCTGAACTCTTCTTTCAATCAATCTTCATCTGTGGAAGAGGGGAAAAAAAGAAAAAAAAAAAAAAAACTTGATAAAGTATCACTTCTCTCTTTCAACTTTAATGTATTTATTCTGTGCAAATGTAAGAGATGACTTGCAGTGTGAAAAACCTCCTCCTCTCCCTAAAAGGAAAGAACCTAAATGAAGTCTGCTTCTGATTAAAATAGAGATTCTCTGGCATGAAAGTCAAGTGTTTCAACTGTCTATTATGAATATCCCACACAGGGATATGCAAAAAAGGAAAATCATCCTTCAATTAATTCATCTTCCAAATTAAGCTGGGTAATTGTATTGTGTAGCCTAAGAATAATTTGATTGAAATAATTGCATGTTTCTGCTTAGTCAGGGCTCATTTTGAGCTGCAGTCACAGAACCTCCTGAAGGGTGAACATCTAGCCTTAGTGGCCCTGATGACTGACAGCTGAAACAGAGCAGGGCAGATAATTTTTTTAACCTTTTCTATCCTTCTTTCCCAACTCAGAAAATGCCTTCAAAAATACCAAAGGCTGTAGGCTACCATGAGAAGCAGCAAAAATTTGCAACTTTCTCCTCCTGATCAACAGAAATTTTCATAACTGATTTTACCACCTCTGACATCATAGTTTTGAATTAAACAGGCAAAGGGCAAATGCATCTTGAAAGCTGTAGGTTTCTGAAGCTAGTTTCTTTCAGAAAATGAAGGCTTTGCACAAACTGTATGCTATTACTGACTTTTCAGAGATTTTTGGTATAATAAATGAAATTCTGAATTTTAAATCAAGTGCAGTGCTCAGGTAAGAACAGCCATCTTCTGAGGTAAAAGGAAAATTATGAGTTTTACTACACAGTTCTTAAACCTTCATTGGCAATGATATTAGACATCCTCTTCAAGGCTTTAGCCTTTTCCTATTCTAGAGCAGCCTGGTTTATGAATTTATCACCTGCCAGTCTGTCTGTACAACATGCTGCAAAAATATTTGGCTGCATTTACTTTAGGCCTGAAAAATCCATAAACCTTTCACCTGTACAGGATAAAGCATAAATGTATGTATTTTAAGATCATTATTTAAATAATAGTGTTTGTTGTGGTTTGACTGTAATAGCTGAACCCAGGATAGTGTTATGAACTCCAATCCTTATTCAAAGGGAAACCTCGAAATTGTTTAAAATGACAGACAGGCCACATAGACAAGAGTTTCTTTCCTCCCATCAATTTTGCATGATGTTGAACATTATTCTGTTAAAACGTAATCTGCATATGTATATTTACTGAGAAAAAGAAAAAGGAGTTCTAATAGTAAGGCACATAGAATTGTAGGCATCAAAGTGCATGTTCCAATTTCTTAACACTTTCTATTTTTCAACTGTAAAGCTGTAACAGTGCAAGATGAGACTTGAATTGAGTGAATATGACTTGGGTACTCACTTGTTTCTATTTTCCATGGAAAACTGCTAATTTTCCTAAAGCTGCAAGACAAGACCAGCAAATCTCAACTTGGCTCTCAAATAAAGTTTGAAGGAGGTTTAAAAGGCCTCCAGGCTTTGGAGAATCTCCTGTACAACAGGTGTATTTAACATTCAGCAGTAATTTGTATAGAAACTAATCTTGAAAATGAACATTCATTTTCTTGCAGTACATACCACAGGACAGACAATTCAAACATTGAAAACTGTATAGTCAAAGAGACCTTTCTGAGGAATTATAAAGAAATTTATTTCAATCACTACTTAAATAAGGAGAGTGGCATTCACTCTGGGCAATAGCAAATGCTTCTGGCTACCATTAGCTGGTGTTTTGTCCGCTTGCTCTCACACTGCCCACTTTGATCAACAAACTGTTCCAGGTTTGCCAGTCAGTGTTTCATGCAGAGTGAATGTCAAACAGACACTCATTATTGAACTCATCTTGCAGACACTGTGTATACCTATCAACACAGTGAACATACAAATATGGCTACGCTGGTCTACTCTTGGACCCCTTTTAGCAATGCAGTCAGCAAAAGACTAGCTGAGCATAATTAATATTTCAGTCTGTTTCAGTGGTTTCTCTTTACTAATTTATGTTATCAGCCTATGTTGCATGGATTCAAGAGTTGAATCTCAGATAAATTGAGGGGAGGAGGGAGTAAATATATTTAGACTTTGACATGCTGCACACTTATGTGTATAAAGAGACTGAAACTTGAAATACAGGTTATTGTAAAGAAACACAAAGCTATGCACTGGAATTGACAGTTGTGTTTCCGATTTTCTGTTCTCTGTTATATCAGATATATTCAACTTGCCTTTATTTTCAGGACTTTTAAAAGCATATTTACTTCCAATGTCTTCCTACTCATTTGGTGTTAAGACACTACCTCCTGCCTCTAGCCAGCACATTACCATTCTTTATGAAACTAATTGCTTTCTTATGAAACAATCACCTTATTTCTGTTTCACAAACTGCAACTCGTTATCAGAAGTAACTCTCATAAAATATCCAGAAACTAATTTCTTATTTCCTCCTCTATATCTAGTCTTGCCTTAAAATATCTAAATTTTAGTGTTACCTAAAGGGAAACAAAGTGTTCACAGTTTGTAAAGTGATTCTGTGCTGAGGCTGCTGCCTATCACAGTGACTAGTGTTGTCTTATTATGCCCTTGTACTCCTGTCTTTTCCTGTCCATCAGCTATCTCTTGTTTTAAACATTCATCAGCTGTCTCTTGTTTTACCTGCAATTTCTAAGATCTTTGTAAATGAGATGACCTTGTACTCTGTCTTATAATACACAGCAGAAGGAGGATTAATAAAAGCACAGAGCTTTTAGGTACTATAGTAATATGCATGCACAAATAGATAATTTTTTTATAGAATAATCTCTTATTGAAAAAAAAAAGACAAATGCATTTTCAGAGATGAGCAAATGAACTATCAGTAATAATTTGCTAAGGGAACAAGAGAAATGGGGACCATTGTTCTGCTCCTGTCTTATTCTTCTGGAAGTACATCTCTGATCTCTCTCACTTGCACTGGACTGCATTAATGAAGACTGATACATAGAACAGAGTAATAGGAATATCAACGGTACTTGCAATAAGCAGGCTACACCTTTTAAAACAGTGTCTTCATTTTACACCCAATGAAAATCACAAGTTTCCTGCTGCAGACTAGGGGCAGATTTACCTTCTGGTTTGTTCTTGAACCATCATTAAATGGATACCTGTTGCCATTTGAAACTGGATATTAGTTTTAGGCAGGCCGGTAGTCTGACTTGGTTCTGAATTACCTCTGTTTTGATAATAATAGTTTATTTAAGTTATGACTGTGTCATTACATTACAAAATAATACCTGTTGCTGCTTAACACTGCAAGAATAACAATAGAAAGAATAAGAGGCTTAAAAAATAGACTCTTTGGGATATAATGAAGTTATATATTTGCCAGAGGAGAGGGGAGGGAGAAGACTAAGAGCAGACCAAACAACCTTCTCATTAAAAATGATAAACAACCAATTACACTGAAGGTGAAGATAAATTCTCTTCCAGTTCTGTTACCTGAAGAATAAGGAAAAAAGCAGCTTAATTTTGGAACAAAACCCCCATGATCTCATATAAGTAAAACCTTTTAATTAGAAGGTAACAGAATGCTGGAGCATGGTGACAAGGGACATGGTAGATACTCCTTAACTAGACACTATCAAGACCATCTAGCATATGTGTTTGATCCTACTTTGCAGCAGGGATTGAAACAGTCACTCTAGAGAAAAACAAATCTGTCATTGAAAGTATTGATGAGAGTCACAAATGACAGACTGAAAGACATTCCTTTTGAGGAATTTGGTGTTGTATTTTCTTGTTTCAATAATATAAAGCAAGCAACAACAAAGTGAGAAAATTCATGTAAGCCAATCTAATTAATATGGAGCTTCTGAAACATATTTCTTATCTCAAGAAGCCTAACTTGATGCTGTTTCAATTGCAAGCTCTGTTTTGTGCATTGGTGTTATTAAGATTATAGTTAAATATTTCTTCCTTGTATGTCACTATCTTTAATTTTCATTTAATAGAATAAAGAAGAAAGTCTATTTGTAACAAATGCCTATAAATTACTGCATTAGAAAAAGCTTGGACGGGTAGAAACCTTCACAATTTCACATTTGTTTGTTTCTGCAATGTTTATTTTATATGGCTGATTACTAATAAACCTAATGTATTACACTGTTGTTGCTCTGTTTTCTTTTCAGAAAAGACTGTACCTGGAATGATTATCATTGACTAACTTAGGTTTCACACAATATGGTAGACACCTAGGCTTTAATACTTCTAGAAGTGCCAAAGAATTATACATGTAAATATCAACTAGGTTAATTAATGCATACGGGTCTTGACTTTTTTTTTTTTTTTAATAATCTGTATAGCAGAATGGTAAAATCTTCCAGAGTAGTGGACGCAATCCTGTTCTTGCTGCTTCTTACCATTGCTGAATTTTACATAGAGGAAGAGCGCATTTTTTTACAGATTTGGTGTGTNTACGGGTCTTGACTTTTTTTTTTTTTTAATAATCTGTATAGCAGAATGGTAAAATCTTCCAGAGTAGTGGACGCAATCCTGTTCTTGCTGCTTCTTACCATTGCTGAATTTTACATAGAGGAAGAGCGCATTTTTTTACAGATTTGGTGTGTTAGAAACCCTTTGTTATTATCTTCAGTAATTTTTTTTTTTTTCTTTCTTTTTTTGCTTAGATTTGGTCTTTTGCAATCAATGCCAAGATATTTTTCTTTTGTGGATGTTTTCCATTCTTAATGTTTTTTGAGTATTTTATTTGGAAACACCACAAAAAGACAAACTTAATCTCTAATGAATAAGTATGGCATATTTAGTTCCAACTCTGCTGGGTTTGACCTCTGGTTCCGTGGTATCACAGAATGGCACAGGAGAAGTCACTACTATGACAGCAATGTTTAACTGAGTAGATAAAAAAAAAAAAACAGTAGAAAGAAAGGACAAAGTTTCAAGAATTTATTTTGCTATTCGAACTTCATTTTTTAGTGAATATCACAGTCATACACCACACATATATATTGAGTGATTGACTGATTGATTGCTTTTTGTGAATGAGTAAATTATATATCAGTCCTGCCATAGCTCATCTCACCTGTTATATGCCTCTCAGTTTACGTTTATCTGCCTGATTTATTTCTGATTAGTTTAGTGTTTAATATCACTTTAGTTTTAGCTATTATTTGTATTGAATCTATTTTAACTTATGGTTTTGTTTTTACTTTCTTGTCTTTCACATAGTTTATTTTTAATAAATTTGTACTGCTACATCTAATAGCTATGCTGAATTTAAATATACTGTGGCTATCAGAATTAACATCTTCAATATAATAATAACTTCACTCAATTAATTAGAGCTGTACCAACAATAGTTTTGCTAGTCTGTTGCACAAATAGCTATTATAAAGGCTTTTACTTAACCTTGAGGATTGTCTCCTTAACACATCTTGATGTGACACTTGATCAAATTATATTGACCAAGTAGTGTATATTAGCACAGTACAGCTGCACATGTCTGTACTCATCACCCAGAACTTCACTTGCATGAAGAGCAATTACTTGGATGTTATGAATGTGATATAAATTTCACTTCATTCTAATTGGTACATTATTTTCTTCATTTTGTAAATATGCTATTGTGACATTAGGGAAGGCTCTGAACTGTTGCATGGAACTTTCAGAGTAATTATCTGTCAGTTATACATGGACAAAAATAGCTTTAGAGAAATGAATTTGATAGCTGATCAGTGCTTTGAAGTCAGCATTTTAGCCAGTGTAAACTGGACTGACTAGAAATCCTGTCAATCCTATGGTTTTATAAGGGTTTGCTGATCATCTTTCCAGGTAGTATATTAATACATATTATCTGCCAGCAGTATTTTACTAGAATAACTGTGGCAATGTAGAAAAAGCCCAGGAGAAAAGCCTAGTCTTCAGAGAATGAAAAGCAGTAGTCAGAAGTTTGCCCATACTAGGTACTAGAGTGTCAAAGTGCAATATGTATTTCTTCAAATCCTATATATTTCATTAAAAACCTATATGAACTGAAGAGAAAAGCAGGACATTTGTTTTAAATGAGGAGAAAGGGATCAAAGTGAACAATGAGTTTTCTTGCCCACAAAACAAAGGAGAAAATGTAGGGGATAGGTGACATATTCTGTTTTACAACATCACCAGTATTTTTGGAACTGAGCAACCTGTTTCCTGATCTGTGGTTTTCTGCACATATATTTCTGGGTCTGGTTCAACATTCCTGTATTTAACTTCCCTTGGGTCAATGCTGCCACTGTTGTGGCTCTGTGGACAAAGATTTTTATGATTTTGGAAATCATTATTTCACTTTATGCTATACACAGAGGTGGAAGTGCAGCCACAAACACTTCAGTCACGACTGCTGCAGAAGGAGACCCAAATCTTCTCAATGCAAATTCTTTCAGCTCTTTTAAAACAGTCTTGTAAAAATGACTGAACACATCTATAAAGACTATCAGTACAAGGAAAGAGTCACAAACACCATTCCCATTAGGACAATTGTGTGTGTGTCTAAGGATAAACTTCTGGTAGGTGGGACTGCACCAGAATTTTCATTCTGAAGAGGTGACATTTTGGAGTGCTGGTTAAGGCAAACACTATATGGATGGAGCCAAAAGCTATTAGTATTAAAATCATAGAATAGTCAAGGTTGGAAAGGGCTTTAAGATAACCTAATTTCAACCCCCCTGCCATGTGCAGTGACACCTCCCACTAAACTATGTTGCCCAAGGCTCTGTTCAACCTGGCCTTGGACACTGCCAGGGATGGAGCATTCACAGCTTCCCTGGGCAACCCATTCCACTGCCTCAGCACCCTCACAGGAAAGAATTTCTTCCTTATATCCAATCTAAACTTCCCCTGTTTAAGTTTTAACCCGTTACCCCTTGTTCTATCACTACAGTTGGTAATGAAGAATCCCTCCCAGCATCCCCATAGGCCCCCTTCAAATACTGGAAGGCTGATATGAGGTCTTCACGCAGCCTTCTCTTCTCCAGGCTAAACAGTCCCAACTTTCTCAGCCTGTCTTTGTATGGATGGTGCTCCAGTGCCCTGATCATCCTCGTAGCCCTCCTCTGGACTTGTTCCAACAGCTCCATGTTCTTTTTATGTTGAGGACACCAGAACTGCACACAAGACTCCAAGTGAGGTCTCACGAGAGCAGAGTAGAAGGGCAGGATCACCTCCTTCAACTTGCTGGTCACGCTCCTTTTGATACAGCCCAGGATACAGTTGGCTTTCTGGGGTGCAAGCGCACACTGAAGCCGGCTCATGTTCATGTTCATGTTCATGTTCATGTTCTCATCAACCACTACCCCCCCAAGTCCTTCTCCGCAGGGCTGCTCTGAATCTCTTCTCTGCCCAACCTGTAGCTGTGCCTGGGATTGCTCTGACCCAGGTGTAGGACCTTGCACTTGGCATGGTTAAATTTCATGAGGTTGGCATCAGCCCACCTCACAAGCATGTCAAGGTCCCTCTGGATGCCATTCCTTCCTTCCAGCATATCCACCGAACCACACAGCTTGGTGTCATTGGCAAACTTTCTGAGGGTGCACTCAATCCCACTGTCCATGGCAGCGATGTTGAACAAAACTGGTCCCAACACCGATCCCTGAGTGACACCACTCGTCACCCATCTCCAGCCGGACACTGAGCCACTGACCACAACTCTTTGCGTGCAGCCATCCATCCAGTTCTTTATCCACTGGGTGGTCCACCTATCAAATTGATGTCTCTCCAATTCAGAGACAAGGATGTTGTGTGGGACAGTGTCAAACGCTTTGCACAATTTCATGTAGATGACACCAGCTGCTCTACCCCTGTCCATCAGTTCCGTAGCCCCACCACAGAAGGCCACCAAATTGGTCAGGCAGGTTTTTCCCTTAGAGAAGCCATGCTGGCTGCCACCAAGCAGCGTGTTGCTTTCCATATTACTGCAAACTTTCCTTTGAGTGCTTGTGTTAGCTTTTTTTTTCATTTGGAACCAGTATAATACTAAAATTAAATATGGAACATCAGAAAGTAAGGAACTAAAATTAAAGGTCTCTTTCTGAGTCTACTGAAATCCCCCTAAGGGACCAGAAGGAGTCACCAAGAATATCATGCTGACACACACAGAGCTCCAGCAGACTCCCTAGAGGTAAGTAAACCTCCAGGATTTCTCCCTGGTTGGAGTGGCATCATCTTTTTTTTTTTGGAAGTATAGCTTTCCCACATGTTATTAACTGGAGAAGTTAATTGATGAAGATTCATAGAAGAAAAGACAGGCATATTATTACTTCACACTCTTTTAAGGAAGAAAAAGAAAAAAAATAAATAGGAATCTGCGTCTCTTGTATAAGAGATGGTAAATTAATGATTATATTTATTTCTGTTTCACATAGTATTCTGCCATACACCCACATCCTACTTCAGTCCAGATGCTTCCTAGATAAAGAAAAATTGAAATGCTTACCTTAGGACTCAACTTTATGAAAAATTGTGTTCAGTTTCTGCAGTCATTAAACAGATTCAGCAATTTTATTCTGGTGAAAAAATCAGTTCAGCAAACAGATGCTGAAATGCTAAAAGATTCAGTTTTGTCAGTACTTGTGGTACATTGCACTCTACACTAAAAATAAGTAAATGTTTAGTTTTAATTGTAGCTTTCCTTAACTATGACTATTATTTATTTTTAAGATGGTCTTCTCTACAGAAAATCATGACTAAACCCTTGCCTTTTAGCATAAATATTTTGCTGATTAGAAAGTCTAACACATGCACATAGTAAAAACAGAAATTCTTGCCTTTTGGCTTTTGCTTTTATTGTAGAGAAGTAACAAATCCAATTACAAGATATTAGATTCACTGGGCAAATCCTACTGGAATATTTTCGGCTCTGCAGGATACCACTCGGTACTGAAGAACCACTTGTCATTACAATAATATAAAGGACCACATTCTGGGATTCACAGTTGAATTTGTTTGCCAAATGATTTTCAGGCAAGCACATCCTGAAATTCTCCAAAACCCTCCTTGGGCTTAAGGTTTGTTCTTTTGTGGTTTGGTTTTTGGTTTTTTTTTTTTGTTTGTTTCCACTCATAATCATTCTTTGCATACATTAAAACTAATAATGCAGTGAAGTCACCTTTCCTGTGGTTTCCAAAGATATTTAATTCCTTCAAATATGAAATACCAAAGCATAAAGAAAAGTTTTAACATTTGGTTAAGCAGATGCTTTTCACTATAATTAGGCTTACTGTTGGACTGGTGATTTTGGCTTAATGGTTTATTTTCCACATAAAATGAGGTAAATCAGAAACACCCTTAAATGAAATCATCCAGTCTATGCCACTGTGAAACTGGACTGAAATCAGATTCAAATGTTTACAAGTGCTCATTTGTAAAGGAAATAAATAACCATAAAAACATTCCCTTACAAACAGTTAAAAAACCTATTCATTAAAAAAAAAAAAAAAAAAAAAAAAAAAAAAAAAAAAAAAAAAAAAAAAAAAAAAAAAATCCCCAAAAAAAAGGTAAAAAAACCATTTATTAAAAAAAAAAAAAAAAAAAGGAAAGAAAACCATTAACTCACTTCGTGCTCTATTAATAAACACATTAAGGTAAATAAAGCAGGGAACATTTAATTGTATTAACAGTTTTCATTATAAGCTAGAAAAATTTCCTCTGATACATAATATAGTTTAAAGACGTAATTGAAATTTCTGAGCAGACAATGTGTTTTGCATACATATATGAATGCACTCTGTGCACCACCATAGTGAAAGTCAGCTAGAAAAATGATGAAAGAATGTACCTCCCTCAGAAATGCTGCAATAATATCAGACAAGAAATGGTAGAATTCACCTGTTTTTTGATAGAGACAACAAACTGGAAAGTAATTGCAGTTTTCAGAATAGTGAGAACTAGGGATGGAAATGACTTAGTTGGCAAACTGGCTAAAAAGTGCCTTTATCTCTCTTTTTTAATATTTCACTTTTCAGTTCTACGACTAGAAACATATCATCTTTCTTCACTCATTATATCAATTACATGAAAGCTAATATTCTTTTTTATGTCTCACACACCAATGATACAGTAATCCAATATAGTCCTCCCTTGATTCCATTAAGCTTTGTAAGCACTTTCGAGGCACTGAGGTATTCAGAACAGGATACGAACAGAGCATTAGGTCATCCAGTCCAAATAGAGGGTGTTGCATAACCAATTGTATGCCATCCTCTGGACTTGTTCCAACAGCTCCATGTTCTTTTTATGTTGAGGACACCAGAACTGCACACAAGACTCCAAGTGAGGTCTCACGAGAGCAGAGTAGAAGGGCAGGATCACCTCCTTCAACCTGCTGGTCATGCTCCTTTTGATACAGCCCAGGATATGGTTGGCTTTCTGGGCTATAAGCACACACTGCAGTCGGCTCATGTTCATGTTCTCATAGACCAACACCCCCAAGTCCTTCTTGGCAGGGCTGCTCTGAATCTCCTCTTTGCCCAACCTGTAGATGTGCCTGGGATTGCTCCAACCCAGGTGTAGGACCTTGCACTTGGCATGGTTAAACTTCATGAGGTTGGAATCAGCCCACCTCACAAGTGTGTGTCAAGGTCCCTCTGGATGGCATTCCTTCCGTTCATCATATCCACCGAACCACACAGCTTGGTGTCATTGGCAAACTTGCTGAGGGTGCACTCAATCCCACTGTCCATATCAGTGACAAAGATGTTGAACAAGATCCTTGTTGATAAGATTATTTATCTTCTGGACTAACACTCTTGATAGAAACATGACAGATACCCAGTTTTCTTTCTATGTGGCAAAATATTTTTTTATTTCTCCATATTTTCTGTTCAGTTTCTTTTTTAACTTGCTATAAATTTATTTCCTTTTACAGTCAGTTTTTACCTTACTACAATATGATTCTTCCCTTTCTTAGCCTACATTGAATTCTTCTTTCTCACAGAAAAACACTGAGGTTCTCCCTTCATTTTTTTTCCCATTTTTCATTTAAAAACCTGTTTTCCGTTTGTGTCTAAGATTGAACAAGTACCTACTCATCTGTCAGTTCTGGCTCCACCACTGTAACTCATCTGCAGTAACAGTTTATGGCATCTTTATCTTGTTTTTTATCTCTCTTTAATATTTCTGTATCATTCTCCCCTCCTTACCTGTGTGAGCTTCTGCTATTCTCTGTTCAGTGCTATCTCTCAATGAGGCCTCTCTGTACAGATTTCTTTTGATATTTTACTTCATAGAAACCTATTGTAAAAAATAAATTGAGCTGTATTATATTGTTGAGCTAGAGTCATTCACAGGGTTATTTTGCCTATTTCAAGAGCACTTATGTACTTTGTAGCTGCAGCTTTTGTATCTCCAACTAGGCAGGTATTCTCAGTACTTAATGTATTACAAGGATATTAAAATGTGCAATCAAACTCAGCATTTTTGAACTGCATCACCTACTTTTTGTTTCACTCAAATAAGCTTCTTAAGCCAAGAAGTAAGTGGAGGCCAGAAGCAGAAATAGGAATTCACTCGAAAAGTAAATCCTGGCTAGGATGACTTTACAGGGTAGAAATCATGGGGCTGTTCAGGCTGGAGAAGAGAAAGCTGCATGAAGACCTCATAACAACCTTCCAATAACTGAAGAGGGCATACAGGAATGAGAGCGAGGGACTGTTCATCAGGAACTGTAGCAATAGGATAAGGGGTAATGGGTTTAAACTGAAAGAGGGGAAATTCAGGCTAGATATAAGGAAGAAGTTCTTTACTGTAAGGGTGGTGAGGCACTGGAATGGGTTGGCCAAAGAAGTGGTAAACACTCCGTCCATGGCAGTGTTCAAGGCTAGGCTGGATGTAGTCTTGGGTGCCATGGCTTTGTGTGAATGACCATGGCAGGGGGTTTGGAACCAGATGATCTTAAAGTGCTTTCCAAACCTAACTATTCGATGATTCTATGGTGAGTGGTGAGAGAATAGAAGAGTTTGGTGTTTAAAATATAAGATTTGATTTTCCCTCAATGATTAAGAAAGAAGGAAGCTAGACAGCAGTCAGACCTACATTGGAAAGGAGCACTAACTGTGCTGGACCGGGGTCCTTTCAGTCCACAGGAGAAATCCACAGGGGGAATTGCCTCCTGGTCTCTATGCACACTTCTGTCGAGCAGGGCTGTCGAAACCTGCAGTTAGGTCCTTTGCATGTTTTGACTTTCACCTCCAATTTAAAAGTCAGACTTAGCTAAAATTTGTAGATATATCCAGTTTAGCTCAATTAAAGTTATTCAGAAATATTACTTCTTTCTTTCAACTGAAATCTGTAGGAATGGCAGAAGTTCAATGTAAGAACCCCATTTCTGGTAGAAAGCAGAGCACTCTGTTAAGTAGCCTCCCAGTTGTTTCAAAAGAATATTAAAATCAACAAAGCCTGGTGTTGGTGCTTTGACATTAGTGTGGTTTGTTACATGGTCAAAGTATTTTCTCCAGAACAAAGGAGGTAGAGAATGGGTTAAGAAAATGATAGATTTTATTATTATCAGACCTTGATGATGAAGTGGCATAGCACATGTTACCAAAAGAAATTTTGTAGTCATAAAGGGAGCTAAGTTTAAGGAAGGTAAAATTAGTCTGAGCAGACTTCAAATATCCATAAAGAACTGTACAGACAAGCAGGAGACAGAAACCCTGGCAGCTGAACTAAGAAAGAAACATGAGACCTGAGGCCTTTGCAAATGCCAAACTTATCCACAGTTGATGCATGTTTGAAAAGCTAATAAATCCAGGATTTCTATGTTTCTTCTGAATAAGAATTTGTAAAAGTAAAACATTAATTTCATGAATAAATTTTCTGAATAAAGAAACACAATAACAAGGTCATACTTAAAAAAACCAAAACCAACCTGCAAAACAACCCACACTAAACTAAATGAAACTTGAAAGCATATTATAGGTGAAATTTATTTTCTACAACTAATTTCATACCATTATTAGTATTAATTTTCTTAAAGGGAAGCAATGTCTGACCTTGGAAGCTTGCCTATAAAAATTAGAGACTTATTTGGCAAAATACAACCAGGACTACTTGTGTCATCACCACTTCAGTAAAATATATTACTATTTATATTAATAACTTCTATATGTCTAATGTAAATTCAGCTAGCTACCAAAAGAGAAGAGCAAGAAAAACAAGCATGGACTGTATTTCTAATCCATGGGAAAAACTATAACTGCAGGAAATACTATATTTGTAAGAGGAGTGAGGGAGTTTCCTCTAGGAAGTAATATTTTAAGAAAATCCTGGAACAGGAGATAGGAGACCTCTCCACCAAGAAAGGTATATTTTGTTGTGAAACTAATGTATACTGGATACTTCTTTCAAATTTCATCCTTTCACAGTGGCCCATGGAAATGTAGTGAATAAATAGCATTTCAAAGTCCATTGAAATACGTGGATACTTTTCAAGCCACTTCTTGGCCTTCAACCTGCCTATCAGCATGCCTGCTTTGTAGAAATTTCTTTTCCTTCATCAGGCTTGAGAGTGTTCATTCTCTGGTACCTACATGGCTAAGTGAATAATTTCAATGCATAGAAGCATATGAATATGCATGAGTTCTCAAATATGTCCTGATTTACTAAGTCAGATTATCAAAATTTGCCCCTAAAATAAGTTCTTACAAAATAAATCTCAGAAATAGGTTTCTATGGATATTTTTCTGCTTTAAAACTAGTTTCTTCTACATAATTTCCCTTCTTTCAGGAGTCTGAGACTTTTTGATTTTAATTCATTAGAAGCCAACTGAAACTGGGAAGGCCATAAAGTTTCCATAGTAACTGAATGGTCAAAGACTTAATTCAATAGTTTGCATAATCCAGAACTCATGTCCTGCAGACAGTAATGGTCTTAAATTATTTGGATCTATGAAGTCCACGGATTTTACATATATTTTTATATATATATGTGTATAAAATAAATAGGTATAATTTCCTTAATTAGTGAAAAATGGGCTTTGATTGCTCCATGGTGACTTAAAAGTAGTTGCACACTAGATAGGATCCTAAGAAAAATTGGAAAATAAAAAGGAACAAGAAACTAATATGTGCTAACACTAATGTTTTCCATGTTATGGGAGGCTGTGAGATATGCTATTAATTTATAAGAGTTTATTTTTAAAACGTTCCCCAAACTGAGATGTTAAACTCCATAAAAGCTACATTGATTTAACAATAACAGAGAACAGGACACTTAATTTTGCTATCTAGTGGAAACAACAGGACTGGAGTCAATTATTGCTATTCTCAGTCCACAGACATTGCAGTGACACTGCTCAGGTAACAAAATATGGAAGAGCAAGACTGAAGGAGAAGTTGCTTGAAGAATCTGCATATTTGAATCACATAATTTTGCCATGGGCAGCATGATTTATTTAGGGGCACTGCACTCTTTTGCATTAAGTGTGACATAGGCAACAGCTAAGCTGCCTGGTGTAAAGATGGATGTGACAAAATGAATTAATAAAAAATAACAATATGTTAGCTTAGTTCAGACAATTCCCTGATTTTCAGCTTCTCGATCACAAACGAAAAATCTTTTTTGTTGAATTGAGATCACCCACTAATTCTGAAAACAGTTTTCCTTTTTTTACTTAAATTTGTCCTCCTTCTCCACACCTTGTGTTTATGCAAAATTTAACAATTGTGCAGATTAAAATAATAAACCAGGTCTGCTGCACTGCAACTTTCCTAAATAACTTTTCCTCTTTTCTCCCCCCACTCCCAGAGGGATGGGAAGGAAAATCGAAAGAGTGTAACTCCCACTGGTTGAGATCAGAACAGTCCAGTAACTAAGGTATATCACAAATCACTGCTGCTACCACCAATAATAATAGCAATAAGGGAAGTAACGAAGAGAATACAACCACTCACCACCTGCCACATGATACCTAGCCCCACTCAAGCAATGATCTAGCCCTTCCCCAGTTTATATACTGGGCATGACGTGCTGTGGTATGGAATACCTCTTTGGCTAGTTTGGGTCAGGTGTCCTGTCTCTGCTCCTTCCCGGCTTCCCCTCCTCCCTGGCGGAGCATGAGACTCAGAAAGTCCTTGGTCAGAGTAAACATTACTGAGCAACAACTAAAGCCATTGGTGTTATTAGCGTTGTTCCCAGGCTGAAAGTCAAAACCACAGCACTGCACCAGCTACTAAGAAGGAGAAAAATGACTGCAACTGCTGAACCCAGGACACGTTGCTCTTCTACAAACTTCGTGAAGGATAGTTTGCAGCTTAGTTTAACATAAGCTTTTACTACTAGCACCATGGTTTTAGGCTGTTTTTTTCCGTCTCTTCTGACACCAACCACTTTTGTGGGCCCTGGTGAGTCCTGTTTGTTTTTTGGTTTTTTTTTTGTTTTTTTAAGAGAGAAATCATATGTCATAAATTGAAGAAACTAAAAAAATAAAAATAATAAAAAAAAATTGTCAGGTAATTTACTACTTGTACAACAGAGGTTTGAAGGGAGAAAATGCTTGTTAAATTAGGAGAGTCACTGGGATGCTTATGCTTACATCAGGTTAATGACTACAGCTTAGTAAAGATGGTACTGTTTCTTTTCAAGGCTGAAGTTAACCTCTTCATGTCACAGGGCTTTTCTTGTGTAGAGTTCAGTTTATTGAGCATCTTGATACAATATTTAAAGACTACTCACAACCTCACTACATCAGAATCCAAATGCTTGTTCCTCTTTGAAATGCTTAGAGAACACCCCCAAAACAGTGGAGTTTTTTTTCTGCGTAGAAAGCAGATGGATAAAAAGAAAATATTTCAAGATAATGCCTTTTGATAAGATTTTACCACAGTTTCCTAACTGATCCATAAATATCACAAACATTGGTTCAATACAAGAACCAGTGCAGATAAGACAGTGCTTCAATCTATCTTTACCCATTTGATAACCAACAATCCTCCTGCATTTCTCATACATTACAGAAAGAGGTCTTTACCTGAGTTGAGTATAATGGTGTAAATTGAATTCTAAGGGCTTAAGGGTATCATTATTAAGGTTGCTGCCGTGGTTTAAACCCAGTTTCTACTCCCTCCCCCTCTTTCTTTCCTTCCCCCCTCCTTCCTCCCCGCTCCTGGAGGGATGGGGAGGAGAATCAAAGGAATGCAACTCCCACAGATTGAGATAAGAACAGTTTAGTAACTAAGGTATAACACAATCCACTACTGCTACCACCAATAATAATAATGATAAAAGAAATCACAAGGGAAAAGAATACAGCATCTCACCAACCACTGACAGATAACTCACCACACTCCAACCCCACTGAGCACCGACTGAATACCTCGTCCAACCCCCTCCGAGCACTAGCCCTTCCAGGTAACTGCCTTCAGTTCTACATCCTGAGCATGATGTGCTATGGTATGGAATACCTCTTTGGTCAGTTTGGGTCAGGTGTCCTGTCCCTGCTTCCTGCCGGCCTCCCCTCCTCCCTGGCAGAGCATGAGACTCACAAAGTCCTTGGTCAGAGTAAAACATTCAAGCAGTAACTAGAAACATTCCTGTTATCAGTTTTGTTCCCAACTGAAAGTCAAAACACAGCTGCACCAGCTACTAAGAAGAAAAAATGACTGCTACTGCTAAACCCAGGACAGTTGCAAATGGCAATCTCAAAACATATAAAAAATTCTCCAGTTATAGCTGTAACCTACAAGAGGAAGAAATTATGATTTTTTTTTTTTTGTTTTCTTAATCACAGACTTAGAAACAGGAGAGTTAAAGTGCATTACAAATATTGGAAAACAAAATGTAAAGGTATATGCATAGTTACTGCTTTCTAATAAGTATTTCAGAAGTTCAAAGTGTAAAAAACTTTCCAGCATTAAAAACAATGGATTTTATAACACATTCTTAGCATCACTGCTATTGCTGTTCAGCCAGGTTGTGGCCTTGTAAATTATAAAAAACAACCCCAAATTGTATTTGCATATTAAGAAGCTTATGTGTGATTTAATGAGAATGCTATCAAATTGTTTCCTTTTTTAATATATGTAGCCTATTTTTAAAATAAGTGATAAATAGTGGCATAAGTGCAGACCTTTATGCAAATATCTAATCTAGGTACCTAATGGAAATGTCATGAATTTCTAAAGCAATTACTCTTGAAATATGTCCTCTAAAAATCTTTAAGACATTGTGATTTCAGTGCAAGATACTGAAATGAAAATTCTTTTCTTTTTGGAAAAAAAAAAAAAAAAAAAAAAAAAAAAAAAAA
>NDXB01008839.1:54847-93562 GCA_002631895.1 Agapornis roseicollis
TTTTTTTTTTTTTTTTATTTATTTTTTTTTTGTCCAATTGAATATACTTTGCGTTTGTAATGTATGTTTCTAATTTTGTTGTCTCAAAAGGAGTTAGACTTAACTGTTAGGTCAAGGGCCTGAGAATGAGGGATCTTAATTTAATATCACCTCCCATATACAACATCTTCACTGTGTTTGAGTCCCTGATGGAAAGCCTGAAAGTAATACCCATATACAAACATTATTAATAGTTTCATCTTATTAGCAAGAGCAACTACAGTTCCTTTTATGCTACAGGTAGTGAAGATGCAGAGAGAAGACCTGGACCTGTGTATAACAATCAGTTATGTTCTCAGGTCTGTCCCATATGGTCTTGTTGACATTGCTCCACCTTCATCAGCTTCCTCTGTAAAGGATGTGTACCATGTCTACTTATCAGGGTCTCGAATGAAATCTCTCTCAATTCTCAGGTTAGCCAAGATAGCTGAGGCTGCCATACATGCTCTCTGGCCTCTCAACACATTCATCCTCAGAAAGAAGTATTTTGCTAGGTTAATAATATTGAGAGAATGGAGAAGACAGACATTCTGCTGCACCTTTCTTCTATTACCATCATGTAGACTCAAAAAGGCTTGCAAACATAGTTAAGAAAAAAAACAACCAAAAACCAACAGAAACAGGGGACTCTGGTGTAATCCATTTCCTTATGTCTGTGGTAAAACTTGACAGTTTCTTTGACTTACAAAGTAAAATGAAAATAATAGTTTTTACATATTAGAAGACAATACTTAATTCAGTATTATCTATTGTATGGTTAGATCTGTTGGCAAAATTACTTGTTTTAAATTAAACTAATTGAAGAAATAGCCAAATCTTTCTGATTAAGCTAAACTAGAAGTTTCCAAATACATTTATAGTGAGTATGATGCAAAGACTGCACAATGGAAATTTCACCCTGAAGAGTTATAAAGTATCAAAGGAAAAAAACTAACAGAAATGATAAAAAGCAGCAGGCATCTTAAACCAAGAGCACCATTAAAATCTCTCTGTATAGCATACCATATATTGCTTTCTTATTTCAGCATAAAAATGTGCCGATATTGTCTGATGTTTGCTTCAGGTTAGTAATTGCAAAGCATTCTGAAACAGAAAGAGTTAGGGTTAGGGTTAATTTTTAAATACTAAGTTAATTTTTAAAATATTCTACATGCTAGCATACAAAATATACATTATAGTTTCATACATTTTAACAGTGGGTTAAAATAGTTACATTTTGGTTCTAAAAATGCATGCTTTTATGTAGCAGATTTGTAATTTTATTCTTAAATTTTAAGCTACATTTCTTAGAATATTTTGTGGAAAAGTCATTCTTTCTTCCTTCCTCTTTTACCTCAAATAATTCCCAAATGGATTTTCATTAGCTGCTAGCTCCTACACCAATGCATTTTTTAGTCTGTTAAAATGTAGAAAGTCTGAAGTCCAGACACAGCCTTTTAGTAATTTTATGTAAGTGCTTGGTTCAATACTTCTAACAGTAAAATGCTGAACTTTGAGATGTATCACTCAAGTCCTAAAAAATTACAACTTTTGCACCTAGTATAAATATATCCTTTTATAAATTAAAAGTACTTTATTTGGCATGCTTCTGAAACCACAACTGATTCTATACTGCAATCTATTAAAATAAATATAATAATATAATCCAGAAGCTAAGTAATTCCTACCAGTTTCATACCAAAAGAATTTGTCATGCTGAACAATCTGACAGACTTTCAGCATCTTAATAACAAATCAACAGTTATTAAATACCTGTGGGCTATATTCTACTGGTTGTTTCTGACTACAGTCTAATTGGAGAGTTTGAACATGAAAAATAAATTGTAGCTATAGCTTTCATAGAAGGCTTATGAAAGAAACATGCAAATGTTTTGATAATATATACGCTGCACTGCTCTTTGAACATCTTATTTACTAACAAATTGCCATTTTACACTTGAGATCCAACAAAAGTAAAAGCATCCCTTTTTGTGGTCTGAAAGACATTGCAGTTTCTAGATGTGGGATTATAAGGAGAAATGGGAACAGAAATGTGAATTTAAGATTAAGATTAAATTAAAAAATATGCTACAGTAGAATGGAGAGTAGCAAGGCAGAGATTATTTCTGTCTTCCTGCAAAAAAACAACTTTTCACTCTTTTTATCATCATCTTCAGAAATTGTAAGCACATTGTAATGACAAACACTTTCATGTGTGTAGATGAAGCAGTCATGAGCAGTCTGTCAGAGATGGGAGTCTTGCAAAAACAGGTTGATAATCAGCATGAAAATTTTAATGTGCAAGTTGGGCACAAAACAGGCATAGTAAGCAGTTCATGTAGGAAATCCAAAGTAAAAACTTAGATTTCCACAGCTATAGAAGTTAGTCAGTGGACTCTGAAGAAATAATAAAGGCAGATCTCTTATGCTAGGGGTTTTGAGTGGATTCTGACTTTGTCTGGTGTGGTTTTATGTACTGGAGACACCCAGTTAAATGTTTTAAATTTTACTTTTGAAGATAATAAAGAAAAAAAAAAGATATCTTACCTGTGTAACCTCAGGGCCTTCTAGGTTTAAAGATATAGGTATTCTAAAAGTTGAATTAAACATCTGCTGCAGAGAAGTAAGCAGTTCTCTTCCCAGATCCTTGGAAAGATTTAGGAGTTAGTTTCCTGCCTGTATAAGTCACTTCTGCTTTAGTTTTGCAAACTCTCAGTATGGCACTGCTTGCTGCATGCTATTTTGGGTGCCCTGAGTAAAACTATGAACACAGGCACTTTTGTGCAAAACATCATAAGGCCTCTGATGTTCATTCAGAGTTCAGAATTAAAATGCAGAAGGCTCTAGCAAGCAAAATACAGACTGATTTTCTTTTTCGTAGTGGAAAAATAAAGTACTCCCTGGCAAGTAACCAAGGTGGTGGGAAGGTAATTCATTTTGTGTGAAACTGTTTTGCAATTGAAAGGGGTATGACCTCTGTTTAGAGATTAGTCAGGGAAACAAGTGATCAGTATAGAGTAGTCACAAAAGTTAGTCAAAGAAGACAGTTTCTACAGTCTGGTTCTTACCCTCCAGACTTTTTATCCCCAAAATAAGTTAGTTTCAAGAATCATAAAATCTTTTCATTGAGAAAAAAAACACATGCCCAAGGTATTGTTTTATGCCCTTACATGTTTTGAGAGACACTAAATAAGTCCTTTTCCTGTCTACAAAAGCTAATTTTTGTCTACAAGCTGGTGTTAAATATTTGCAGTCAGCTGAATAATATGATAAAAATGATCTTCATTAAAAAAAAAAAAAGAGAGAGAAAAAGACACTCAAAATCTTGTGGAATGATTTTGCAAAATTTATAGTTATTTTCATGGAAACTAATTTTTAACAAAATAATTTAGCAAATGTTGAACAATAATTCAAGTATTCTTTGTGGATTACTTGTGCTTTCAAAAAGAAATATGGATCTTTTGAGAATAAAGAACTGTGAATTACAGTAACACTTCTATAATTGTTATGGAAGACATATTTGTGATGAGATAATTTAGACCTCCGTACTACATCAGTATTAGCTCCAGGCTAAGACAATTTCTGAGAAGTCCTGAATGCTAAAAAAAACCCAAAAACGAACACATGAAATTTTGTATCCTTAATGTATCCTGTTAATGATAAAAATAAATCAATAAAACAAACAGGGAAAAAAAAAAAAAACCAAAAAAAAAAAAAAAAAAAAACCACAACCAAAAACCACAAAAACCCCCTTAGGACAATTTTAGATTTTTTATTATGAAATTAATAGCTTAAGGCTGCCTTAAATATGCCTTCAGTTGACAGATTCTTTTTTTAATCCCCAAATTGCCTTCTTTTAAACAGAAAATTTTGACATCTTAAGATCAGCTATCTCTCCTTTTCCTCATATGATGTAAGAAAATTTAGCAACCATTCCTATCTGGGAATTAAAAAACTCTTGTCTATACTTTTGCCATGTATTTTTGACATTTTTTTTTCCTGGAAAATAAGGAAAGTAAATTCTGACCAGCCCTGCAGATCTTTCTTAGACATTCAGTAATCTCACGTCCAGAACACTATAGATGGTGAGTGAGCAAATGGGATTCCTCAGTATATGTACTACTATAAGAAAACATGACTAGACAGTGTCACCATGTCAGAGAACAACAGCACAGGCTGTAAAAGGAACAGTTTTGATTGATGCATATGTGAGCTCTGGTACCGTGGTTAACACTGAATTACTGTTTACTGTGTTTATGTCTACATGTTGGGCAAATCAGCTGGTTCCAAATCGATACAAACCACCTTGATATCACAGATCTTAAAACATGAAATGAATGGGTTTGAAATAACATAGGAAAACTGTCCATCCATTATGTCCATCTTGACACAGTCAGAAAGCCTTGTACTCCATGGAAAAGTATTTTGTGCACTATCTGAGCAGCTCACTATTTGTGAGATTATTCAGAATTACTTATCAGTCTTTTGAGGATGATGTCTTGATAATTTCTTGAGAATTATCTCCTCCTAACCACTTCAATATAAATAATATAGTTTCTATATCAGACTGGAAATATAGAAACCACATAATTAATCATTTTCTATACAGCTTCTGATTTAAGAAGTAGCTAGATTGGGTAACATTTTTTTCTGAAATCATGCCTGCACAATAATATACTGATTAAGGTTCTTTGATATAACTGCATTCTTAGTAATGATGATTTAATTATTTATTAAATTAGATACCAAAACCAAGCTAACAAAGATTTCTTCCTGGTGCTCAAGCATTTTTGTGTGTGCTGGACAAAGCTTGACTCCTTTGTCTTAAAGTTGATGTTAGATTTGAGTGATGAAATCAACATAAACTAAGATCATATTTTCATACCTTCTGCACTTATCATGTACTTATCATGCCTGGTTGGCTGGTTAGGGTTTTTTTTTTAAGAAATAGGAATTTTTGGGAAAGCTACTGCTTAGTAAGTATGGCTGTAACCTACCTTTGGTTCATGGTCTAACATCAGCTCTGCACAGGGTGAGGTATAACAGATGTAAAATAGAAAATGGGAAGAGGAGAAAAATGCTCTCCTAAAGTGTGTGGAAACTGAAGAAGTGTAATTGGAATTCAGTGATAAGTTACCATTTACCACCTGAAAAACTTTTTTTTTTTATTGATGCTGCTTCCCACTGGCTTTCTAGCAATACAGAAGAGGTGATGTTTCATTCACCAAGTCAGAATTAACTAGATATAGGCATAAGAAAAGGGTAAAACCATTGCTGACAGTTGGCAAAAAAGATATGCTCATTTACTGAGAATGCTGAATCTTGTCAGATGGAATCTAAGTAACAGAAATGAGAGATATTGAAAAAATAACCAACCAAACAAAAAAAAAAACCCTCAAAACAATTTATTTTATTTTTTATTTAAATTATGTGTTGTTTTATTATTCTTCTACTAAGTTTGTGGGCTGCATTTACCCAACACAGGGGTTTACAGGAAATTCAGAGATGGGGTGTGAGTTCTATTCACCAGGAGAATTACTCTCGTAAAACACACTGAAGGAAAAAAAAGACTTTATATCCAAAACAAACGTAGACATTATACTTTGAAGGTATTTGTTTCTAGAAGGTGACAAACTAATGAATAAATTGCACATATATTAGTTTACAGAGAATAAGAAACAATGGTTTTATCTACATATAATGGTGATTATTTTTGAAAGGAAGCAGTTTAAAAAGCTTCATGTTTTGAAAAAGTTAAATAAAATTAGTTAAACGTCTGCCAAGTTTTATGGCAAGCTGCTATATGTAAGGATATATCTACTAAGTCCTGTCCTCGGTTTTGCATATGAATACATTGTTTCTGTGAACTAAAACTAGGGGGAAGAGGAGGTATTCAGCTCCATATTTGGTCTCCGAATATCATGCAGGTTATGATGTTTTCACACTTCTGTAGATCACTGGCATGAAACATAAGAAATATGAAGTTTTATTCGTTGGTTATTTTTGTTTGATATATGGTATTTCCAACTTCCAAGTAATAGTTTATAACTTCTGCAAATGTATCATAGTGAAAAATAAGGTAGGTTTTCCTATTTGTGATATCAGAGGAAATTGAATTTACACAGTGAGGGACAGGGAGGACAGAATTCAATTATTCTTCCAAAGCACCCATGCTCAAATCATGGCTTTTGTGTTTGTTTGGAATAAACATTTGGAATTTGCATCAAGTTAATAAGAATCATTCCAGGCTAGGTAAGCAGCATGCACAATACTGCTAAAAGGTGGAGAAGGCATTGTAAAAATAGAATCATAGAATCATAGAATAGTAAGGGTTAGAAAGGACCTTAAGATCATCTAATTACAAACCCCCTGCCATGGGCAGGGACACCTCACACTAAGCCATATTACCCAAGGCTCTGTCCAACCTGGCCTTGAACACCTCTAGGGATGGAGCATTCACAATTTCCTTGCACCTTTTTCCAAAGTGAGTCTTTGGAACTTAAGGGGGGCACAGCTCTAAGAGGAGCACAGCTCTAAGAGGAGCCAGGTAGAAGCAGGAGAGGAAGAAGTGGGACTCTGGGACTTGAAGGGCAGCATAGGCTCACATGCAGTTTTGAGTTTGGTTTTTTTTGCATTCCTGAGCAATTGTCTCTTTAGAGAATAAATATAATGCACTGATTGAAAGCATTTTGTTAAATAAATATTTTTTTCCCACTTTTCCACTTCTTTAATAATTCCACTGCAACTAAACTTCAGTTCCCACTAAAATAAGTTATAAATCACAGCTTCTGGAACAGAATGTAAAAGCTATACGCGAGACAATGTAAATGCAAAAATGCATGGATTAATCTTCACCACCAGTAAGACTGTTTTTCATGGAATTCTTTGAAATAATTTTCAAAATTTCTTTGTGCCTCACTTGTTTCAGTATTTAAAGTTCTGTATGCTTGCATTTTCTCCACATTATTCAGGGCTTTCTCTTTTATGAAATCCCTTTTTTCTTTCCATCTTTTTTTCTCCTTTTTTTTTTTTTTGTTTTTTACAAGAAGGGAAAGAAGTTTAATGAACAAAATATAATTATTTAAAATAAGTGCTTACTTCATAGCATATATGAAAAGTCTGTGGAAATGGTACATAATCTGAATATCACACTGTAATCAAACCTTTCCAAAGATGATTCTTTTCTCCTTTAGTCCTTTACTTCACTTTTCTTTTTGTTTATTTTTTTTAATGAATGTTGTCATGATAGAATATACGTGTTCAGAAAACAGTATCCAAGCACCTTATTATCTTTTCCTGTTTATATTCCCATCACAGGATGCAATCAATAAGAGTGAATTCTAAGCAGGAAAATCTTAAAAATTATCCCCTGAAAGAGCAGATCTCCGTCATTCTCTTATTGTTACACACATTTAAGATACAAACAGCAAAATTAGAGATTTCATCTCATATATAGTTTAGCACAGTCTCATGGTGATGATCACATACTAAGCAGAGCCTGATTTCAGCTGATTTCTGTAATTAAGTAGTTCATATTCTTCCCCATGTTTTCAGCAGAGAGGACAGCAGCTGCTATTAGATGCAGGTGCAAGTCAAAATTCATTCATGAAACCATAAAATGTGAATAAGGTAGTAAGAATAACAAGACAAATATTTCTTTCCATTTGGTGAGCTATGTAACACTCATACACTTTTTCAAATATGTGATAAGTCTACTACAAATGCAAGAGGTTATTTTACTTCTAACCGAGGTAGCAAAGTGAGTATTATTATAACCATCTACATGTAGAAAACAAGAAGAAATATTAGAAATATTATATGGAAGTTCATGAAGACCAAATCTATAGCTGTCTGGTCAGCTAGATGGCTGATCAGCCCAGTGTTCTGCTGCTATATTATAACCTCTCAGTATAAAAACTAGTGTAGAGATTAGGATGAAAACTGGCATAGAGATTACATGACCAGGTCAGCCTAATTTGGAAAAGGCATATGTGCACAAATTTCAGTGGCAGAAAAATAACCTTGTTGTATTATTTTCACAAAACCAAATGAAATATTCCAATTTCAGAAATGTCAATGTGTTTTGGATTTTTTCTTTTAATTAATCCCCATGACATTTCCATTCAAAAAAAAATGAATGAAATTAAATAGAACAAAATCAAATAAAGAGAAGGATTTCTGTCTAAAGAATTTCATAAAATCAACATTTTATCCCTTTTCCTACCAGCAAAGCCTAAATAATAGATTGGAAGACAATTGTGAAAAATGAAAAGCCTTTGAGATAAGCTGCTGGATAAGAAAAATGTCCAGATCTCATCCCTCCTGCCCAGATGGAAAGGAAAGCAGAAGGCAACATATTTTGCTTTTTATTAGTGGGTGCTAAGAGTATGATATAAGATGAGGTGCCTTCATTCAATGATTCTGGATGCTTCATCTCAATATTTATTTGATTTCTAGGTAAAGGATAGGTGAAAGAAGTAAGACAAATTTTGGGCTCTCTGGTTTTCTAGACTGAAAGAGTCCATCCTGTCTAGTATTTGTCACTGTCCCACAAGACATCCTTGCTTCTAAACTCAAGAGGCATGGATTTCACATAGGCACCACTCAGTGGCTAAGGAATTGTCTGGATGGTTGTACTCAGAGAGTTGTGATCAACATTTCAATGCCCATATGGAAACCAATGACAAGTGACATTCCTCAGAGATCAGTATTGAGACTGGTACTGTTTAACACCTTTGCTGGTGATGTGGACAATGGGATTGAGTGCACCCTCAGCAAGTTTGCAGATGACCAAGCTATGTGGTGTGGTTGACAAACTGACAAGGACCTTAGTATGCTTGAGGAGTGGTCCTGTGTGAACCTCATGAAGTTAAACAAGACCAAGGGCAAGGTCCTGCACTTGGGTCATGGCAATTCCAAGCAGGATTACAGTTTGGGCAGAACGTGGATTAAGACCAGCCTGAAGAGAAGCACTTGTGTGTGTTGGAAGGTGAGAAGCTCAACATGAGCTAGCAGTGTGCGTTTGCAGCCCAGAAAGCCAGTTGTATTCTGGGCTGTATCAACGAAGTGAGAGCAGCGGGTTGAGGGAGGTGATTCTCCCCTTCTATTCTTCTCTTGTGAGACCCTAGAGTACTATATTCAGCTCTGGAGCCCCCAACATAAGAAGGACATGTACCTGTTGGAGTAAGTCCAGAGGAGGGACATGAAGATGATTAGAGGCTTGGAGAACCTTTCCTATGAAGACAGGTTGAGAAAGCTGGGCCTGTTCAACCTGGAGAAGAGAAGGCTGTGTGGAGACCTCATAGCAGCCTTTCAGTATCTGGAAGGGGCCTCCAAGGATGGTGAAGAGGGACTTTTCATCCAGGATTATAGTGACAGGACAAGGGGGAATGGCTTGGTTGTGATTTAACCCCAAATGGCAACTAAGCACCACACAGCTTCTCGCTCACTCTCACCCTAGTGGGATAGAGGAGAGAACTGAAAAATGAGAAAACTAATGGGCTGAAATAAACACAGTTTGATTGGTAAAGCAGAGGTCACTCCCTCAAGTGAAGCTAAACAAGAAATTTGTTCACTGCGTCAAACTGGCAGGCATCTCAGGAAAGTAGGGCTCCACTGATTTTAAGAAGAAATTCTTTATTTTGAGAGTGGTGAAGGAACTGGAAGAGATTGCCCTGAGAAATTGTGGCTGCCTCATCCCTGAAAGTGTTCAAGGCCAGGTTGGATGGGGCTTTGAGCAACCTGGTCTTGTGGAAGGTGCCCCTGCCCATGGCAGCAGGATGAAACCGGAAGATCTTTAAGGTCCCTTACAACCCAAGCCATTCTATGATTCTATTCTATGTATGATCTTTAAATGTCAGACAGGTCAGCCAGAGTTCCAAGTAACTGCTGCTTTTATAATGGTCCTATTTGATCTGTGAGCAGAATGGGCAGATGTAAAATTATCTAACTCCATTGACTGCTGTGTTTTCTAAATGAATTGAACCATCTGAAGATCTTACATGAGTAACAGCATGGAAATGTATTAACCTCTTAGAGTCAGAGGCTACTGCACAATAGAAAAGAGGAAAAGAAAAAAAAGAAAAAGAAAAAGGGAAGAGAGAAACAGACAGCTCTTCTCTCCACATTCATGCAGAAATATTGCCAAAATTAGATATATTATAGATGCAGTAAACAGGCTGGGGAGAGAGGGCAGGAAAGAGACTGACTGTTCTAAATTAAGAACAATTAGTTTATCTTTCCAAGAATAAACCAGATGGAGAAACTGTGACTGGATCAGCTTGTACACTGGCCAGATAGAGGCCCAGCTTTTCTAGCAGTCAGGAGAAAAGAGAGATCAGCCTATGAGAAACACAGCAAGGCCCCAGACAGATGAAGATGTAGGTAGCCCAGGAGCAAGG
Organism: Agapornis roseicollis; assembly: GCA_002631895.1. NCBI lineage: Eukaryota > Metazoa > Chordata > Aves > Psittaciformes > Psittacidae > Agapornis > Agapornis roseicollis. The sequence continues at coordinate 65,266 of NDXB01008839.1, forward strand.
TCAGCCCTGCCTTGGGTACTGGCCAGTTCACCCTTAGCCAGATGGAGAACAGCTTGTGCAGCAGTCAGGCCACTGCCTTCAGGAGCCATCCCACCTCCTGTGCTAACAGCAAGGCTGTGGGTCTTCACTCAAGGAAGGAGTGTGATGATAGGAAAAATGACTGTCATTGCCGCTGGCTGATTCTACTCTTTAGAAAAGGTTTAGAGATTAAGGAAGCTAAATCCAGCAAGGATGCAAGAGGCAGTTGACTTCTGTTCTTTGGAAGCTCTACCTTCTGGTTTTCACCTTGTCCAAATGCCTTGCCTCCTGAAGTTCAAAAGGAGGCACTTATTTATTCAAGCTGTTCAGTGTTTTCAAGATCATCAGTAATATTTATTAAAGACCCAGTCTCAATTTGACTGATCCTTAGAGAACTTAAAAACAGCATTCATATTATTATTGCTTAAACTAGTTCAAATATTTGATCTTTATTTCACAAGGAAAAAAAGTCAAACAATTTTCAATGTTCACTTATGATAAAATGTCTGGCATAAGTTTCATTAGCATAGTATTTTAATCAATTGGTGTTACTGCTGTTTTAATTCCAACATGACAAATGGAAACAATACTTAAATTACAATCCCCAAATACTATATTTGACCATTAGGCAAAACTTCTCTCTGTGCCTTGATTTTTTTTTAATGTATGAATATTTTATAAGCTGTAAAGGTTAAATCTTCCTTCAACAGAAATGCCATCCAAATACATATTCAAAATCTGAGTGTTTACACCATAAAACTGTGCAAAGACATATAAGACAGAGGAAACCTGAGTTAATAAATCTGGAAACTGAGATCTGGAGGTGATATATATGTAGCTTTTTTCACAGGTACCAAAGATACCAGAATGCAAGGTTTGTCGGCCTGGTTGGATTTCTGAGCTTAGGTGATTGTGTGTACTCTCATAATTCTGACCTACACTGTAATAAAATGACAGACTTTGGAGTAGTGGTAAGTACAGCTCTTTATCTTATCCCACAATTTAGTCTCAGTGCTGAGTGTTGTATGTAGAAAGCTAAACTTGTCTTGGTATGCAGTGCCCCTGTATGCTGTGGAGGTTTCTCTAGTGATGGAGGTTACCTGGTTGGAGCATGGAAGATCACTAAACTAGTATGAAAAGGAATATTAGAGTTAAACTTAATAAAACAGTGTACCTATAGCTATATAGTTCTGCAATATATTTTACAGACTTCTGATCTTGGTTTCCTTCAAGAATTGCTATCTCCATTTTTTCATTTCTATAGAATCATATTTTCTCCATGAAATAAATTCTTAAATCTTAATACTGCTGCCATCAGTTGTACATTTGTGATGGACAAAGTAACAATTTCAAGATTTATAGCTCAGTAGTTTAAACTATGTTACAGAAAACAAAATCAAACTTCATATGCCATTGTAAATTCTGGTTTACAAACATGCTGTAAGCCTAATCTGGAGAGAATAATTTCTGCATAGTCCCCCACATGGCTATTAATTGAAATAATATCGACTATGCTGTTGCTTATGAAAACAGTCCATCCCAGTTATATTGTCAATGGCTTATTGGCTAACTTTAGAAAAAATAATCAGTCTATGATCCAGAAAATAGACTTCAAGCATCTTCTTAGGACCAGGAAAGTGAGCACAACCTTCTGGCTCAGGAGAATGACATAATTGCTTGTACCAAGCTACAGGCTTTGTCTTGAGAAACAAATACCAACACATGCTCTAGGATTTATCAGGCTTTGTCTGGGCTCATCTCTGAAGATCTTTCCTAGCTTGCTTAACTATCTAAGCAATTATTTCATTATCAGATTAATAATTATCTGATTTTATTTTATCTTTGTTTAGCTTTGTAAAATTGCTTAACTATGTATGCATGTATTTTTTGTGTGTGTATAACTATATAAATTTTTGTAGTTGCTTGATATTTGTATTCAGCGGCTTCTTAGTGTAGAATGAACTATTACCCTGGAGTGAAATAGTGCTTTGAGGGGGGGAGATGCAGGATAAGAGTTGAGAGCTTAAAATTCTGGGCATAAGATGTTACCAGAAATGAGATACTGTTGTTTATGAAAAGAATGCAACAGGATAACCTGGGTAAACGCATGAAACATATGAAGAGCAAGATACTACGTATGTAAAAATAAAATGCCTTAGACAGTGAGGGGGAAGATGCTATCAATATCAACACTTAGCTCCTTCCAGTGAAGGGCTAAGGATGCTAAAATTTCAATGTATTATTTCCCTCAACCCACACTGAAGCTATTGGCCTCAGCACCCAGCAGAGTGTTAGAGGGGGTGAACACCAAAGAAAAGGGGAGTGTTCAAGGAAATTTGAGCATATTGATTTTAATCATATTTATTTTGAACTATATCTTATGTCTTGAGACATTAAATAGAGTAATAAATTCCTAATTTTGAAGATAGCATGTTTGTTGCCCTTTGTTCATAACAAGATCTGGAATAATTAATACAGAGAAATCCAAGCAACCTACTCTAAAATCTGGATGCATCAAACTGGCAGCATGAGTATGCATGTACCATAGTGTTTCAAAATTTGAGATTCTCTGCTCCTCAGATGAGTTAACATTTCCCTTAAATCATTATTTTCTTGAGATTTTCAAGCAAAAATAAAGGCTAATGAGTAATTTTATGACAATTTTCAACATTATGAACAAAGCCAAAAATTATTTACCATACACACAGACATACACAATACAGATAATAAATGGAAAACAGAATGTTGCCTTCTCATTTTAGTTGAGAAATTCAAAAGGAAAATTTAAGAAGGTAATAGTTTCAGCTTTGCAGTTTCTTCCTAGGTCAAAGCATATGCTCTGCATATTCAACTATTAGATGAAAAAAATGAGTTTCATTAATTTAATTAACATTAATCTGATTGAATATAAGCAATAAATCCTCCAAAATATGGGATGCAAACAATGCGTTCTGTTAATAGATTGAAATAAAAGATGTTATTTTCTCCTGGCTTATAACACGTTCTGGAACCTATGTGGTAGAAATACTAACATTCACATACTTCGTCTTGAACACAGCAAATAAATTCAGTTTGTAGTCTAGCCATGATATTTCCACTGAAAGTTAGATGTTCTTGTCCCTAAAAACTCAAAGAATCTCTGATGTAGATATCATAGGTTAATTTTTCCCAATTAATTTATCTGCCTAACCAGCTGCAGTGGATATACAAAGTATTATATGCTAGTAGGACTACTTCAGAAAGGACATTTTGAAGGAAATCAAAAGTAAAGTATCCAGAATAGCATCAGAAGATTAATCAAAAAAGGTAGTAAGGATTTCTCATCTGGTTGAATGCCATATAATACAAAATTTACATGTTATTGCCATGTACATATAATTCTTACAAAAATTCTTGCAATAAGCAATAAACAAAGGGAATGTCGAACTCTTTGAACCATAATTTTCAAGTAATAAAATTAATATTCACTATTACAAGTAATAATATTCCTTCTCAACAGGTCCGTGGTAAGACATTTCATGTTTAGCTGTATTTGAGTTTCTGCCCTTTTTGCTTACAAGGGCAATAAATTGTCACAAACCAAGTTACTCTTCTGTATTACATCTTTACCACTTGATTTTATTTCATAGATCCTTCAAAAAAAAAAAAAAATAGAAATGGAAGTCTGCAAAAATTAAAGTCACAGCTCAAGAAATAAATTTATTCTGAAGTGCTACCACATTACATTATTAATATTAGGTTTTCATATTATATGCAGTAATATCTAGGAGACTCTGACACACTACATTTTCCTTGTGCGAAGTATTGTACATACAGAGAAAAGAGTAAGTTTCTTAATCCAAAATATATGCAATATAAATATTTCAATGAAAAATGAAAGGTTCTGCATCTCTTTTTAAAGGTTAATTCTGATATTTGTAAATTAAATAAAAACCAAAAAACAAAAACCAACAAACCTAAATTATTCACCCTTATGTGATCTATTCAATTTAAGCATAATTTGGAAAATATCAAAAAATTGATTTTTCCTTTCAACAGTAAAAATAAAGCTTGCAGACTTTACATGTTCTGGCCAGAGCAATCAACTTGTCATTTTTAAATTGTCTAGTATCTGTGAGTTTGAAAAGCTGTAAATGTTCCATGAGTGTATATTTGCATAAGATTCTGAATATTCTACTGAGTGACTAACATATCAGAATCAGGAAGAAAGAATTCTGAGATCTCAGCTCCTGTATCTCGCCATTCAGGAAGTTAGTATCTGAGCAAATAACTCCAACAAAGTTCAAATATGCAAAAGAAATAACATAAAATTTGCTATCTGTCTGACCCATAATATTAAAGATTTGGGTTCTTGTTTCTGAAACAGGTGTATCAGCAGTCCAGGGGTTGGAGGGATTTCCAAGCCTAAGGTAAAGGAAGCATGAAGGTGACTTGCCTTATTGTGCCAGATTTGGCTAGGATAGATTTAATTTCTTTCATAGTATCTAGTATGTTTTGGGTTTGTGTTGAAATTGTTGATAAAGCAGGGGTGTTTGAGTTATTGCTGAGTAGTGTTTACACAGAGTTAAGGCCTTTCTTGCTTCTCACAATAAGTCAGCAGCGAGTGGGCTGGGTGTGCATAAGAGGCTTGGAGGGGACATAGCTGATCCCAACTGACCAAAGGGATATCCCATACCATATGATGCTATGCTCAGCATATAAGGCTGGGAGAAGAAGAAGCAGGGGAGGGGGGGAATGTTTGAAGTGATGGTATTTGTCTTCCTAAGTAACCTTTTTGCGTGACAGAGTCCTGCTCTCCTGGGGATTGAACACCTGTCTACCAACAGGAATCAATTTTGCTTTGTTTGTATGCACGGCCTTTACTTTAGTTATTAAACTGTCTTTACTTCAGTGCAGGAGTTTTTCTCACTTTTAGCTTTCCAATTCTCTGCCTCATCTCACTGGGAGTGGTGGTGAGTGAATGGTTATGTAGGGCTCAGTTGCTGGTTGGGGTTGAACCATAGGACTTATAATAAAGGCTTTATAATAAAAGGCTAAAACACATAGTTTTCCAAAGTATGCAAATTATAGCAAAAAATAGCAAAAACTATAATAATTAAAATATAATAATAATTAAAAAAAAAGCAATACTGGGTTCCGTGTGTTACAAGAGTTATTAGGAAAGAGCAACACCTTTAGATATGCAGTACATAGATCTCCTAATTCTAATTCTAGTACATCTGAATTCCTGCTCAGGATGACATGGTAACATGTCCCAGTTGTTTATTTACTTTTTGCCAGGCTTGAAAGAAAGTTGTGAATGGAAGCAGATCATAAGGAGCAGCATTCACTCAATAAAATTTATGCAGGGTCAGAGAAATAATGATCTGTTATAAGCTAAGAATCAGCTATACAATAAAAGAAAAAATCAGCTACCTGCTAAAATACGCTGATATGAAATATACCTTGATATTAAATTGGAAGCCTGAAAGTAGGTAATTATTTTTAAATATGGCACCAAATTAGGGAACAGTTGGTATTTGCAAAGAACAGATGTTAAAGATCATTATCATAACCACTGGCAATATTATATCTTATAATAAGCAATCTATTAGCACAAAATAGTGTAAGAGCAAAGGAAACATATATTGAAAATACTCAGCTTTAAGGGCAAAACCCCCTCTTGGTTAATATTAATTGAGTCCTTAAAAATATGGTACATAACTTAAATAATACAAAAAAATATGCTTTGCTCATAAAAAGATAAAGCAGAGATAGAGTTCTCTCTGAATAAAGAAAGCATAAAGAACCATGAGAGTGGCACCTTATTATGCAGTGCTAAGTGGAAAAGAGCTTCTCACATCTGCAATGGAGCAGATGACAAACATCATTATTGTGAACATCAATATCAGTGTCTAAGTTATACGCACATTTGAGCAGTGCAAAGATACTACTCCCAATGGGAGATGTCACTGCCTGCTGCTAGCCAAGCAAGGAAACAAGTGATGTTTCCTGTACCCTGTTGTAAATATATGTTTTTGGAATCAATGGGCCATTTGATGGAGACATTAAAGATAAGATATGAAAATTTAAACAGCAAAGTATCTAGCTCACAGCATAGGTAGTTAATGCATGAAACAAGAAGAAATTACACGCCAGAAAACAAACACACAATAAAATTTCCAGAAGGGTTTCCAGAAAAGAAAAACAAAAACCTGTTTAAAAATAGAATGTTTCCTTGCCTCAGTAACTCTGGTGTGGAGCCAAGAGCAAAGGACAGTGAGTTGTTTTTCTGGTTTCCTAGAGTTAAGGCCTGTCAGAAGCTGGAAGACCAGAGGAGCTTCGAGAAAGAAGTTCTGATAATGGTCTTCCTTGATCTTTCCTCACACCCTACACTCCTTCCAGGTTTACAAAGACATTATCTTGAGAAGGAATGCACCTTCTAGTTTCAAAACTGTAAGCTACTTTTGGAAATAACCACAACATATCCATGTAAACCGGAATAGAGGCATTGGGGTTTTGCCAGTTTACATGGGAGAACCTCATCTACTAGCACCTTTGTGCAAGGTTTTGGACCATTTTTATTCAGGTACTTAGAACACTTTCTGAAGCTTGGGCTTGACTTGGTAGTCCAAGTCTGGTTTAATATTGCTGCTTATTATACGTATATTTTATTCATTCTTTTCCTGCTTTCTAATAACGAAATTGAATCTGCAAGGATAAAAAAGACAGGAGGGAAAAGACTTACATAATGTAATTCCTCCAAAAGTGCTGTAAGTGGCTCATTTAGATATAGTTTTGACATATGAGCTAAATTAACATTTTAAATAGTCCAATACATCTTTTAATGCAAAAGAAATAGCATAAATAGAACTCAATTAATGAGCATAAAATGTAAAAGACATTCTGGAAAAGCTATAAATTGCTTACTAAAATAAACCAGCAAAATTAATGGATAATGACCCTTGCAGCTCACTGTCATGTCCTCTTAACCGTAACATCTACTAGAAAAACACAAAAAACATGCTGACACACAGTTATTTTACTTGATGAAGCTGGGTGAACACTCTGATGAGGATAGCTGAAACTCTTAAATTGCCAACATAAAGATAAAGCAGGACTTTGGACTAAATTAATCCTTCCAACCCCATGTGTTCATGCATGGCTTCCTGCTTCTGAAGCAATAAAGAGGCATCTACCAGCAAGCTATTGAAACCTCAAGATGAGAGGACGGTTTCTGGTCCTTCCTCCTGATCCAGGAAGGGTCTGCCTTCCTCCCAGGTTGCTCCTGCTGCAGGAGGAGATGGTCTGCAGATCAGATAGATGGAAGAGCAATGTCACAGCAGACAGTCTTGTGGGAAGGGAAAAAGCACAGAGGCGAAGAAGCAGCAGGACTCTGCAGCACTTCACTAACACTGATGTGACACTTTTTCTTTCCCAGCACCAGAGAGAAGGGGCACAAGGTAGCAGGACACGTGTGTTTAGCCACAAAATGACTAAGACAACAGAAGTCTTTCTTTCTTTCCCTGCAATTGCTAATGCTACCACTATTGCCATCTTCTGAGATAAATAATTCACTTCAGGCTTCAACAATTTTATTTTGTGTTTACAGAGGAAAAACTGATGAGCTGTTGTGATTATTTATATTACTGCTGTGAACGGTGATATTGGCACTAACATCCTGTACCAATGTATAGCTCTGCTTTGCATAGTATAAAAGTTATCTCTGACAGTAATCTTTTATTAGTGAATTGCCATTTAGCTTCTCAAAGAACAGCAGACTTTTTGTTCCTTTTTTTGTCTTTTTTTTTTTAAACTTTTTTTTTTTATGTGCCTGGATGAAGATTTTTTTTCTTGATGCAGCATTTTTAATTACTTCTAAGGCAATATAGACAAGCATGCATCTGGTGTTCTACCACTCTTGGAGTACCTTAGACTTCACTGACCCTTCTTGTGCTATTACTTATTTTATCTTGCTTCTGCCATAACTACAGTTCTAGGATGTTTGGTTTTTTAGGTTTTTTTTTTGTTTTTTTTTTTTTTTTTTTTTTTTTTTTTTTTTTTTTTTTTTTTTTTTTTTTTTTTTTTTTTTTTTTTTTTTTTTTTTTTTTTTTTCTTTTTTGCTTTGTTTTGGTTTTCTGCTTCTGTTTTTCAACACAGACCGATGAGACCTATATGATGGATGGGCTTTCAGAAGGAAGAACAAGTTTTCTGTTCAGTGTCTACTTTCTGAGCCNTTTTTCTGTGTTTTTGTCTTTGTTTTTGTTTTGTTTTTTGTTCTGCTTTTCTTATTGATGCTTATCATACACATGGTACTTTTATACACCATTTACTGTAACACCCTTCCCAAGGTTGTTAGAATGCTCTCAGTTATTTTCTAAAGAGAAGCTTCTCTGTCCTCAAACATTTCTGAATTTTGTTTTCCAGTTCTGGTTTGCACACTATAGGAAATGGTTGTGCATGCATTGATATTCAAAGAAAGACAGGAGAATACAGAAACGATATCGATAGAAGTAAAACAGGTTTAAATATTCCCTGCCTTCAGACTGCAAATTATGATCCAAAGAGTCCTTAGTCTGAAACCCAGCAAACGATAAAGGAAACCTCTTTGGAGAAGAAATGTAGTGTCTGCCCTTCAGTAAACTTGCAATGACGATAAATACTGGTATTTTTCTTCAAAGCATTTCAGATTTGGCAAACTCATTTTTTCAATAAATTTATCTTAAACAGAAGTTTTCACATCATTTCTGGTTATTTTGTAAGCCCTGCAATTCAACTACAGAGGGCATGGCTGTTGTTTTAAAGTGATGGTGGTTTTGTTAGGGAATGTAAAGGATGTTGTGGGGAGGGCAGGGGTTCAGTACTTCCATGGTGATACTGGAGCAGTTTTAAAAATTTAGAGAGAAACATAGCAAATTATAAGTCTGTACTGACATTCTTGGACATGGCATCATCTGGAGAACTATTAAAAATTCAACTGCTCATGATAAGCATACAGAAACATGGATTTATGGAGGTCTTTTTGTGTACATACTGTTACTATGTGCTATAGATGTCTATGTTTTCTTTTTTTTCTCTCTGTACTTTTTTCTCCAAAGTAAAGACTGAGAAACCTCACCACTTAAGTGTGCTTGTTTTCTTACAACTGCACACATTCATAGGCCTTAACCTTTCTATTTGTAGCTTATCACATCCTGTTTAATTGTGTTACTTTGCTTTGGTTACAGTTTAGTATTTTTACACATAGAAAAAAAGATGCATTTCTTTCTTCTGAGAGATTCACACAACTAAATAATATCAAAATTAAGTTTGGTCTTTCACACAATCCCAGTAATAAACACTGCAACGATTTAGATATAAATTGGCAATGTGACAAAATGCGGTTGAGAGCAAATGTTGTATCCAAACTTTCAAATGTTGAGGAAAAGCAATTTGTTCTAAAGGAAATTAAAATATCATAGAATTATAGAATGGTTTGGGTTGGAATGGACCTTAAAGATCATCTAGTTCCAACCTCCATGCCATGGGAAGGGGCACCTCCCACTAGACCAGGTTGATCATGGCCCCATCCAACCTGGACTTGAACACCTCCATGACTTCTCTGGACAACATCTTCCAGTGACTCACCATCCTCATAGTGAAGATTGCCCCAACCCAGGTACATTACTTTGCATTTGGCCTTGATGAACTTCATGAGGGTCACACAGGCCCAACTCTCAAGCTTGTCAAGGTCCCTTGGGATGTGTCAGCCACAGCACAGAGCTTGGTGTCATTGGCAGACTTGCTAAGGGAGCACTTAATGACATGTCCATGTTAATGACAAAGATGTTAAATAGAGATAGTCCAAGTAGTGATCCATGAGGAACACCACTCAACATTGTTCCCCACTTAGACCTTGAGCTCTTAATCACAATTCATTGACTGTGACCATAACTTTTCTCCTGAATGGTTCTCAGTAAATCCATGTCTCTCCAGTTTAGAGATAAAAATATCACAATGAGAGTAGCATTTCAAGCAAATTGATAGAGGCAGATAAAGAACATTATATAGAATTTTAGATTAGTTAGGGTTGGAAAGGACCTTAAGATCATCTACTTCCAACTCCCCTGCCATAAGCAGGGACACCTCACACTAAACCATGTCACCCAAGGCTCTATCCAGCCTGGCTTTGAACACTGCCATGGATGGAGCATTTACAGCTTCCCTGGGCAACCCATTCCACTGCCTCACCACCCACACAGGAAAGAACTTCTTCCTTATATCCAATCTAAACCTCCCCTGTTTGAGTTTTAACCTGTTACCCCTTGTCCTGTCACTGCAGTCCCTAATGAAGAGTTCCTCCCCAGCATCCCTATAGGCCCCCTTCAGATACTGGAAGGCTGCTAGGAGGTCTCCACACAGCCTTCTCTTCCCCAGGCTAAACAGTCCCAACTTTCTCAGCTTGTTTTCATACGGGAGATGCTCCAGTGCTCTGATCATCCTCATGGCCCTCCTCTGGACTTGTTCCAACAGTTCCATGTCCTTTTTATGTTGAGGACACCAGAACTGCACACAAGACTCCAAGTGAGGTCTCACGAGAGCAGAGTAGAGGGGCAGGATCACCTCCTTCGACCTGCTGGTCACGCTCCTTTTGATACAGCCCAGGATACGGTTGGCTTTCTGGGGTGTGAGTGCACACTGAAGCCGGCTCATGTTCATGTTCATGTTCATGTTCTCATAGACCAACACCCCCAAGTCCTTCTCTGCAGGGCTGCTCTGAATCTCTTCTCTGCCCAACCTGTAGCTGTGCCTGGGATTGCTCTGACCCAGGTGTAGGACCTTGCACTTGTCATGGTTGAACTTCATGAGGTTGGCATCAGCCCACCTCACAAGCGTGTCAAGGTCCCTCTGGATGGCATTCCTTCCCTCCAGCATATCCACTGAACCACACAGCTTGGTGTCATCAGCAAACTTGCTGAGGTTGCACTCAATCCCGCTGTCCATGTCAGTGACAAAGATGTTGAACCAGACCAGTCCCAACACCGATCCCTGAGGGACACCACTTGTTACTTGTCTCCAGTTGTACAGTGTACCATTGACCGCAAATTGACCATACCTAAACATTGTTGAACCACCCATGCAATAATATCATACTATGGATATGAAAATTGCTCCACAGAACTGAGTAAAAGCTCATCACATATAATATTTTGAAAGATCTACCCAGTTTTTGTGTTAGATCATGTTTAAAGAACAGCTTATTAAGACAGGGTCCATATTACAGTATACTATTTTAGATACAATGAAATCTGCTAAGAACACAGCAGAAAGGAAAAGAAAAATCAACTCAGGAATAGGATAAAGTATCCACTGTGATCATCATAGGACAAAAAATAATGAATGTCATTCTAAGCAAGAATAGGATAGGTATCATGGGAAAAAATCTAACAGTGACAATAAATAAGAGTTATTTCTTGGTTATAAAAGCAGTCATAGAGATAGTGGTGATTTATACAAGAGTTTACAGCGCAATGTAACAAGAAAAAGTCTGAGGATAATGGAAGCGTAGATGCAGGAGGGAAGTTGCACTACAACACTTAGCTTTTTATGCCAGACTATTCAAACATCTGTCAACAGTTTTTTAAGTTCAGCCGATTTTACTTTTAGGGGAAAGAGTGATCTAATGATGCTTTAAGGTCCTATTTCCTAAGATTCCAAGGTTCTGGGATATGAGGTCACCTTAACACCATTTCTTTTGATGTCAAAGGTTGCCAGAACACTTTGTTCTAAAAGTCTGTTTTCATCAATGAAATAATTGCCCTTAGCCAATCCTTCTGCCTATTAACAACAACTTAGAGATTGATCTATATTATATTGGTTAAGAAATTTTCAGTTTTCAATAGCTTTTAAACCATTGAATGAAATTTGGAAGGAAGTGCCCTTTTTAAAAAAAAAATTTGCTCTCTCTATGCTTCTCTGAAATATTTTAAATCTACTTATGCCATTGGCCTCAGAATGTGCTTTTCTTTTCATTCCTACTCTTGTGCTTTTTAAAGCTCTCATTAATATCAGGTAACCTGGCACCAAAACTAGCAACGTTAGTATTTGATTTGCACTAGTGACTGCAGCAGCTGGACCTCATTCGAAACTCTGACCACATTCAGAGTTGATTATAAGATCTGTAGAAACATAATGCTTTCTGTTCTTCTACATCATGAAGACAGTCTAGCAAGAGCTGACCTCAGCTTCTGTGTTAACATCCAATCTTTGTTTTTGAAAATCAGTGGAATAGAACATTCAAAAGGTTTTCTTCCTTCATAGACATTATTTCACTTCTGGATTAGGATTAATTTGAAAACATTCCTGAGGCTTCAGACCCTGGTCAGATGAAATTACAGTTTTAGAAACCTGTCAGTGAATGTGCCATTCACTCCTACACAGAATTAAATAACCATGTCAAGTCAACTACAGAAAAATCTGTGAAATTTGTTTCACATATTCACATAAATACATGCATTTTTACATTAAAATTTTGAAAACGGAGTACTGATGCCAGAGCATGAGGCTTATTTTTGATATTCAGGTTTACCCATTTTAAATTAAAGACCTTGCACAACTCCCAGATGCTTTTTTTGTTCAGAGATAAATAGCCTAGTGGCACTTATGGAATATCCTAAAGTGCTTTACATCAACAAAAGTTACATCATAGATATTTGACTGAGTTTTTACTTCACATTAGATTATTATTTATGCCATCCCTGCAGATATATGTCTCCTTTATAACACGTATTCATTAGGATTTAATAGGTTATTCCTAATGACTTGCCATCTTTCTTTGTATTTTTTTCCCATAATAGCGATTTTTACTAGATAAAAATCGTGTTTTTAAAATAGTGTACCTCAGTGACATTTTGTAGTAGAGTGTGTTTCTGAACTGTTAGCAGAGCAATACTTAGAAGATAATATCTCACAAAGGTTAGAGTACTCTCTATTTTTCAAGCAGTAATATAATAAGAAACAACATGACAGCCTGAGAGGAAGAACCTACCAGTGCAGAATTGAAAAATAGAGGGAAAAAGTTGAATGACCTTGCTCTGTCATATGTGTGTCATACTCCCAGATCAATGGCCAATTCTAGCAGGACACAGGCACTTGCCTTAGTGCCCTCAACTTGATTTTGATGGTGGGTGTCAGTCACTGCTGCAAAGAATAAAGAGAAGAGGTCGATTGATGATAAATAGAAGAGAATGGGGGGGGACCAAAAAGGAAGACAACTGAACAGAAATCTCCAAACAGCATGAATCTTTGGAGAAGGACTGTTGACCCATCAAGTGTCACGTTTGCTGAGCTTTCTTTCCTTTTCTCTAGTGTGTATGCAATTTCATGAAGCTTCATCCTCATGTCAAAAACTGTGTTTCATATTTATATGCAGCATACCATTCTTTCTGAATTATAAAAATAATAATTATTCTGATGAAAGGATAATTTCATTCACCATTTACACGTCTGTAACATAGAAGTCAAACAAAGCAATTTTCAGCAATGCACAGCAATACTTTGCAAAGAAAAGGAAACTTGCTTTCCTAGTTGACTAAAGAGCATACCAGACACAAGATGAAATAGCCGGGGTTTCAGTAGACTGTGGATTTTTTAAAATTACAGCATTGTCAGGGAGATGAGTGAATAACTAGCTTTGTCTAGGTTTCATCATTGTCTAATCTATCAGTTGTGGTTTTCATATCTGAACTAGAAAACCCTTAATTGACACAATTTTTACCTGCATTCTATTTTAAACTAGAGCAGCAATCAAAGAATAACTCAAAATATGAGTATTTAATTGCTGCCTCTGTGGAAATTGAAAACAACCCCACCATGAATGATCTAGCTTAATGAAGTATACAGTGATTATAAAATGTGTCATAAAGATACAGTAGTATAGGTATAAAGATATGAAGATAAATCTAAAGATATAAATATATTTATATAAAGATATAAAGAAAGATATAAAATAAATTCCATGCCTCTTCTATAGTAAAGAATTTTCACCTCCCATGTTTACCTAGGGAAATATCATAGGACAGATAAGAACAACTCAGCAGCCACTGATAATCTGCATTTTAATTTCCAAGACAGCTTCTAGTGTTAAGATTCTAAAATCCTTTATATTTTCAGCCTGCTTTAACTTTAGTCTCTAATGTCTGTCTTGCTTCTTACTCTCTTGAACACGATGCACCAAAAAAAAAAAATATTTTATTTCAGCATAAAGGAAATCTTCCCACTTGAATACTTTATGTTGAACAAAATACCTATCCACTCAATTCTGCTTGCTGAATAAAGTCATAAAGAACTGTACATGCTTGTTGGGTTTCCCTAACTGAGCAAATATGAATTAGCAGGAGGAAGAGCTATAGTCTGGTTCTAAAATGTTCTTAAAGGGTGTTTTGCATATTATATCTTTGTTTCTTGCTTTTATCTTTAGTGGTTATTCCTTCTTTTTCTGTACTCACTAGATACAGGCACTAAGAGATGATGCCCTCTGCCAAGCAGCATATCTCTGCTCTGGTGGACGCTGAATAGTGCATGTGAGCCAGTTAGGAGGACAGATCAAAATCTATGATATCTCTGGGTTACCAAGGGGACTTGCACCCTCACCAAGCAGACAAAGGTTTTGACTCTTTTTTTTTTTTTATTTCAATGATCTTTTTTCTTCTTGTGATAGAATTATATCCTGCTTTATATTCATGTTTAGGGTTATCAAATAAGAGTTCCAGAAATAAAGTAGAAGCCAAGACCTTGGAAATGTGTAGACACACAAATATGCACACACATGTATATACATAGAGGCATACCTATTTGCATCCAAAATCAGTACTGCCAGGCCTTGTTATTTCTTCCTGAAAAGAGGAAAACAGAATTTCACACAGATTATCTTGAATATAGCAAAGATCAGTTAACAACAAATATTGTCTAAAGGCTAGGATGCATGAATCATGGAAGTTGCCTTTTTCATGAAAGTGGAGTGTTATCAATGCAAGAAGGCATACAGCTTTATTCACTTTGATTTACTCTGCTGTGAATTTTTTACAGATGTAAAGCCACTTTACTGAGATGAAGGGAGTGGTAAATAATATAAACTAAATGCTCATTATATGAGAAAATAAATGGTGTCAGTATCTTGCTGAAGCAGCAGAAGTCCCATAAGATATAGCTTTCATCTCTCTTAAAAGATAGACTTCAAAGACAAAAGACAAAATAAAAACCTTTCTGGAAAAAAACCCAAAACAAAACAAATAAACAAAAAAGAGCAGCAGCAACAAAGGTGCAGGGATGTGGAGAGAAGCCCAGCCCTGATGGGGTGGAAGTTCATTTACCCCCCAACAAAAAGCAGCTCAGCAAATGGTGGCAGATGTCACCATGATAGGGAAAGTGGCAAGCAGCCATTTCAGCACTGCTTGTAACTTCTTTCACAAGAGTCAAGCTGCTTTTTCCACTCCATTCAGTATGTTTGTGAGTGCTGGGTTTGTTCAGAAGACAAAAAAGGGCAAGAGCTCTAGAATTCAATAGAAGGTCAGGATGGCAATCTTTTTTGCTGTGTTGGGCTTCCTTTTATACTGTGACATCTGGCACCATTACCAGAACAAGTTAGAGCAATTCAAACCACCAGCAGGGGAAAGTGGGTTTTCTGTTTTTTGAACAGCAGAGCTACAAAATTGAGAAGGGGAACTGGGGCTCCTGACAACGCAGTGTAGCAATAGATTTGTTACACTTGTTTTACAGATTCATGCAGCAACAAATGTAATCAGTGATTAACTTAAAGATGTCCATCCTTCAGCACAGCCCCCATGAAAAGAAGAGGAGAAATAATTACACTGATGAGTTTACACTTCATTTTCAGCTTGTTACAGCATGAAGCACTAACAGTTCCTAGCAGGCCTGCTGCAGAATACATAGCGCACCTTCTCTTTCCCCATCTGTCATTTTAATATCTGTGGCTAATGCAATTCCATTTTATTCTGCATTCCAGTAAATAGTGACATATATTTTGCTTACAGAAAAGGATGTAGCCCCCTTAGACTATTTGGTACATTAAGTCAGTTACTGATATTAAACAGTTTTGAATATTGGGCCATTTTTAAGCTTTAGTGTTCATACTCTTCTCCATTTCCTCTTAAATAAACTTAAACAAACCCAAATTCTTTCCACTGCCTGCAAACTGGAAAACTGCACAGTCAATACATCTTCTAGGTACATTAGCTGCAGGAAAAAACAGGTCTTACACATGTAATCTATACTTGTTAGTAGGACTCTGTTCAACACTAAAACAATTTATTGTATTAAATTGGACTGAATCTTATATTCAGGGAACATTTATTGTTTTGGTTTTAAAAATCTTTCCTCTGCAAGAAGTCAGTTTTCATTTTGATTGTATAAACTTTCTTTACAAAATATACCTTGCTGTGGTCTTTCATTCAAGCAGGAAAAAATGGGTCTTGATGAGGTTGAGCAGAGTTGTATGTTCAATAACAATGTCCCTGTTCCATTAATAGCAATTGTTATCTTCTTAATGTAACAGACATTATGACGGCCTTTGTTAACTCATAATTTGTAAAAATATTCTGTTCAGGCACAAATCTTATCTTCAAGCTATGAGTCTATTCTGACACATACTTCTGACACCTTGATAGTGGGCTGATGGGCAGCAGATGATGCCTTACATTTACGGTGCTGTTATGTGGACTTCAAATCCATAGTACTGCTTCTCTCAAAACACAAATTGTTAGACTAACTACTATATGATTATAGAATTCTTTTGAATAGGTTCATAATGCTACGGCACATGAAAAACAACGAGGTGCATTGTGACAGCCAGAAATGGGTTCACTAAGGGGAAATC
This sequence comes from Agapornis roseicollis, assembly GCA_002631895.1. Classification (NCBI taxonomy): domain Eukaryota; kingdom Metazoa; phylum Chordata; class Aves; order Psittaciformes; family Psittacidae; genus Agapornis; species Agapornis roseicollis. The sequence goes on from NDXB01008839.1 coordinate 82,136, forward strand.
CTGCCTGACCAATTTGGTGGCTTTCTATGATAGAGCTACAGAACTGATAGACATGTGTAGAGCAGTTGATGTCATTTACTTGCGCAAAGTGTTTGACACTGTCCCACACAACATCCTTGTCTCTAAATTGGAGAGACATCAATTTGATAGGTGGACCACTCGGTGGATAAAGAACTGGCTGGATGGCCGCAAGCAAAGAGTCAATGGCTCAGTGTCCATCTGGAGGCCAGTGACGAGTGGTGTCCCTCAGGGATTGATGTTGGGACCAGTCTTGTTCAACATCTTTGTTGCTGACATGGACAGTGGGATTGAGTGCGCCCTCAGCAAGTTTGTCAATGACACCAAGCTGTGTGGTTTCATGGATTCGCTGGAGGGAAGGAATGCCATCCAGAGGGACCTTGACACGCTTGTGAGGTGGGCTGTTGCCAACCTCATGAAGTTTAACCATGCCAAGTGCAAGGTCCTCTACCTGGGTTGGAGCAATCCCAGGCACAGCTACAGGTTGGGCAGAGAAGAGATTGAGAGCAGCCCTGCGGAGAAGGACTTGGGGGTGTTGGTCTATGAGAACATGAACATGAGCTGACTGCAGTGTGCGCTCGTAGACCAGAAAGCCAACTGTATCCTGGGCTTTATCAAAAGGAGTGTGACCAGCAGGTTGAAGGATGTGACCCTGCCCTTCTACTCTGCTCTCGTGAGACCTCACCTGCTGTATTGTGTGCAGTTCTGGTGTCCTCAACATAAAAAGGACATGGAGCTGTTGGAACAAGTCCAGAGGAGGGCCACAAGGATGATCATGGGACTGGAGCATCTCCCGTATTGTTGCATGTCATCGGAGAATCGGCCAGAGTCAAGACGCCACTCAATATGAGTTAAAATTCTTGCTCCACTTTATTGCTCAAACCTCCTACATTTATACCACACACGCTAGTTCATGTGCTAGTAATGCTGCTTTCATTGGTTACAAGTGCTTGTCCATGTGCCTATTCTTAACATAATAATTGGCTAAACTGGAATGTCCATGTGTATCTCTGCATCAGCAGGGCTTGGTACTTGCGGTAAGCAGGTTTCTATTTTGATGTCCTGTTGTAGTTCTTCCTCCCTAGCCAGCTGCCTCTTTATCTTGCAGCCAAGGTCAGTTCGTTAATTTACTCAGCCAGCTCCATGCCTGGGATGTGCAGTCCTTCTGGAATTAATTGCATAACTCCACATACCGTCCATGTCTGCGCTCAGCCAGCCATTCTTCTAGACCGTATGAAGACAAGCTGAGAAAGTTGGGGCTGTCTAGCTTGGAGGAGAGAAGGCTGCGTGTGGAGACCTCATAGCAGCCTTCCAGTATCTGAAGGGGGCCTATTGATGGGATGCTGGAGAGGGACTCTTCATTAGGGACTGTAATGACAGGACAAGGGGTAATGGGTTAAAACTCAAACAGGGGAGGTTTAGATTGGATATAAGAAAATTCTTTCCTGTTAGGGTGGTGAGGCACTGGAATGGGCTGCTCAAGGAAGTTGTGAGTGCTTCATCCCTGGCAATATTGAAGGCCAAATTGGACAAGCCTTGGGTGTCCCTGCTTATGGCAGGGGAGTTGAAACTAGATGATCTTAAGGTCCTTTCCATCCCTAACTATCCTATGATTCTATGTTAATATAAGTAAAAAGAATAAATTATTGAAAAGTAGAGTATTAAGAATACCACAGATACCTTTCAAAGAGAGATGAGTCGTTTGTCCATGCTTTTATATGGCAGAATTGCACTCAATTGAGTTTGATGAGGATTATAGGATTTAAGGGTTGAGTTCCCATGACACCGTAATAGTCCATCACTAACCATGGAGTAACTATCGTAACTCCATCAATAACAGCAGCTTTGTTTTCCTTCTTTCTTTCTTTTATATCCTCAACTGCAATTTTTATTTTCCAGAATTGTGATCTCATGACAATAACATGTGTTTCTGACTTAGTTCACACGGGCATGGTGCAAAGTTTTCACCCTACTGCATATTAGCTCTTATCTGTCAGTGTTTTCTCATTACATCATCTGCAAGCAGACATGATGCTGTTTTCTCAGCACAACCCTTGATAACAAAAGGCATCAGTCATCAAACAGATTAACAGCATTTTAAAAAGCTATTGGGACACTTGTAAATGCTTCCCTATCTTCTAGACTGTTAGGAAAAAGAAAAAAAAAAAGAAACAAACCCAAAAAATCCCCCCCACTTTCTTTAATGGGTATCCCTAAGACTTCAAATACCTCTTTAAGATGAAAACATCATTATGGAGAGACTACTGCTTGGGTAGCATGCAAGTTGAATCACTGTAACTAATCTTTTGTTTTGCTTTTTTGTTTATTTTTTTGTGGAGCTTGGCACAATCTCTAGAAAGATGAATTCAAGCTTGTTCTGATGGAATTTTACTGTAAATCCATCCACTTTATATCACTATTTCAGGTGCTAATCCATAAAACTGCCATATGTGATATGTGAGACCTAGTTAAACAGAGATTGCACCGCTTCTCATGAAAATAATAGTAGCAAAGACCAACATTTCCATTATTAAGCATTACTTTCCAGAATAATATTTACTTTCCAGAATAAGTTAAACTGAGCATACACTTGATGTGAATCGTTGTGCTACAAAGAGTAATTTACAAGCCTATGTGTGGTTGCATTTGTCAATACATGGGATTAGTACAATGAACCACCTGAATTATCAACAAAAGTCTAGGAGTTCAGAATTTTTCAGAATTTGGCAAGCACTGATAGATTAATGGATTTGAAAAGGGGACTATGACTTCAGCTAGGTAATTTGGTTACCAAGCTGAGGAGTTAACATGTTATTTAGCACAACTTATACCATAACTTGATTATAATAAGCAAAGTGTTAATTTTAGTTGACATCTAAAAGTTAATGCTACATCCCCTTAACAGTCAGTCCAATCTAAGAAAAAACGTCTTAACATAGCAGATATGCTATGTTCATTTACTAACATGTATGCACATCTGGGAAATACATGTGCAACTTCTGGTTAGGATTTGAGTCAGAACAAGAGTATATAGGGCTTTAAGAGAGTTGTATTTCACAGAGCATATTTTTACCTGGAGGCATTTACTTAATAGAACTATTTATTTCAGAGTCAATATTCCTCATTTTTATTGTTTCATTGAAATATACAGATTCCTGCAAATAATTAATGTCAGTGAGCCCTGAGGAGAGGAGCAAACCTATCTAGGGTCTCCTTTATGATAAATCATTTCATGACTTCTGACAGTGACAGCTTCCTTAGAGAAATGATAGTTTAGGATACTTGGGGCTTGCATATTTATTTCACATTCCAAATGACATTCATTTTACTTTTGCTGTAAAGAAACCTACCACTTCCTAAACATGCTGACAGAATGTGAATCATATTCAAGGTTGATAACTCAGTTTACTATTCAAAATGCATATCACCTCAGTTAGCATTTAAGTTCTTTTATGTAGCCTTCCTCACAGCTATTCCCCTTAAAATAGATGTGTTTTAAATGTTCTGTAATTGTTAAACTGGTCTGGTTAGGGCGCCTTCCTGTTTGAAGACAATGAACAGAATGTGTAACCTGGACCTGATATGAAAAGGCCTGTCCATCATTATCCAAAACTAAGATTGCCAGCCTGTGTGGCAATTACAAACAGCAAAACAGAAACACAATTCAACAGATGAATCACACTCATATACTAAAGCTGTAATTCAGGGATTGAAAGTAATGCATTTAATTCATTAAATTATTTTGAATTAAATTTTACTCATTCCTACTAGAACACTGTATTGCAGAACTTACTGAGGTATGCAATCATAAGACATTTCCATGTATATAGCTACTTTCATTTTTTCGTGCTAGATATATTTTTTAAAGTGCTTTTCTTTTATTTATTTTTTTTCCCATTACATACTCAGAGTCCATTGGTTCTTTCAGGGAAAACAAAAGATGTATTTGTCTTTATATGCGGAGACATTTTTGTTATTTGTTAGGGTGGATAGTCAGGTTTATTGTGCAGATAAAGGTAAAGGCTTGTGGAAAACCAGGTTAGAAAATCTTAGCTCAGATATTTAGGGATAGATGACCTTTCCAAGGGTAGGAATAAGTCCCCCTTCACCCTCAAGACACCAACAGTCAAGGTTTCCCTTCTCTAGTGAATGAGAAACACACTTGCTTGTGTGTGAAAATACGTGAGGTTTCTCTATTGATTTGCTGTATAAAAGTACTGTAATGGCTATTAAGCTGACTTTCACAGAGAAGGAAAACAAAAAAAAATCTGTCTGTCTTTGTTCTTTATGTGCAGAACAGCAACCATACACTGTCCTCACAACAGCAGTCTGGCACAAAAACAGCCTAGTTTCCCTCTGGGCTTACTGCCAAACATTTTGAGCAGGCTAACAATAGAAAATGATTTCATAGGCACAGGGTCTGCCCTGAGCTCACCAAGAGGCTTGATGTCATTCACACAAGCTCCCTGTTCCACTCTGTCCTTTCCCCCTTGTGCCTTTCAGTGATATCCAGAACACAAACCCTCTTGACTAAATTCGATATTTATATGAAGCTCTTTCTTGCCTGCAACAGACAGATTTCCGTCTCTTTTAAGTACTTAGCTAAAAACTCAGTATGAAAACTTGGAAATCTGAGACCCAACATATTCAACATGACTTTCCAAATGGGATAAAAATGTGGTAGCTTCTTCAAAATGAACAACTTAATTTTCTGTGTTCAAGGGCATACTATTTTTAAATTATGTTTAGCCTTTGGATTTCAGGTTAACGTAGTGCAGGTGCTGGGTGCCATAAAGAAACCTTCTAAGAGTTCAGTTCTTACCTGACAGCAACATATGTACATAAATGCAGTGGTAACTCAGGTCCCATTTCTCAGACCTGACTGCAAGGTGTTACTGAAAGACACTTACTTTCCTCACTCCAAGAAAAGTAACATAAATAGTGGCATTTCTCAGCTGCTAAAGCACTAACCAACGACTAAGGTCCTTGGTATTAAAATGTGGTACCTGGCAGAAACTGTTTTTTTTCATATGTCACATAACCCTTCTTCCCTAACTTCCTGGCTGGAATTATGGCTTGGAGTGAAACTTCTCATGGCTATCCTTGGATCCAGCCACTCACTTTGTGCACTGGGTTCAGACCTTTATAGAAAGAATATAATCTTTCCCTACCATTGTCCTTTGCAAATTAATGCACCTGTCTGAATTTCACCTGTTAGGAGTGGAATAGTGCACTTTTACACAGCTAACGGTAAACTGAAAATTTCAAATACTTTAAAAGAGGGCAATGCAAACTTTTTCAGGATTGGCTATCAGAACGTAATTAAGCTTTTTTTTTTTTTTTCCCCAAAGCTTTGTGTTTGATGACATTTGTTTGCTTGCTATTGATGGTTTTAGATCAGGTTTGGTTTAAATTTGCCTATTCTAATGAACTTGGAAAACCTTAAGTATGTCAGCTTCCCCTTCCTTCAAGGGAGAGCCTCACCATCCCAAAAAAATTCTGGTTTTACCAGATAAACCTATAATTTTTATAACATTTCATAGATATTATTTTCTTCCCAATGCAATGTCTTTGGCTAACCATATCAAAACAAGGAACATTTAGCAGTGAACTATGTCCCAGCATGTGACAGCTGAATTGTTTCCTACCTGGTTCAGAGACAATGACTAAAACCATGACTAGATATCTGAAGTGTATACAGATAACATACAGAGAAGAAGGCAAAATTTGTGCTGATTTTCTTTCTGGACTGAAAAACACTTATTAAAGTTGTAGAATTATGCTTGGGTATATCTCAGAGGGGAAAAGATTAGATTTCAAGGAAAGTGAAAAAGGTGTGATACCTGTAGGTGTTCCCATTTACACTTATGTGAAAAAAAAAATAAAGCTTATGCTTTAATTATGTTTACAAACTGAACACAAAATTTATTTGAAACCACTTTATCTGAAGGTTTTGTTCAAATTCGGCTAAATTCTCAGCTATGAATGTGATAAACTTGGCACAGGAAGGAAAACAAAACATGTTATAGATTTAAATCTGAAAGCACCCTTGCTTGAACACTACAGGACTGCTGCGAGAGCCTTTATAGACTCTGAATCACATAAGCCAAGAGTTTTCTGGTGCTGTATATGTATATTCTCCCTTCCTGAGAATGTTAAGATATGAGCTTCTCCCAGCAACTCTGATAATCCTTTGACGCCAATGTGGCCAGACTGACTAGGTCTTGGAAATAAGATTTGCCTTGCCCAGTCATCTCCAGCAGCTCTGGTTGAAGATTAAATTGTTTCAGCTATACATTTCATGATTTCAAGAGTTTGTGGTGGGTACGTGTATTACACATACAGGCACTTTGTTCATGTTTAAAAGCAAATTGCTGTCAGCCCACATGAGAAGTATCAGATAAAAACAATGAACAACAAACCACCCTTCCTTGACTTAATTGTCTTATTGCTCTAAAGTGTTCTTGAGGTACTTAAGTGAATATATTCTTATGTATATTCTGCATTTCAAGGGTTCTGTATAACAAATTTTTCTTTTATACTTGTGCCCTTTCTTTTGTTATGCCTGGCCCTATAATTGAGCCAGGGAAGCATTCTACCTCCTCTCTGCCTTAAGACTATAATTTCCCAAATGCATGAAATCAATCATTTTTCCTTTCCTTTACAAAGCTTTCTCTATGTGTTCATCAATTTTACCCAGTTTGTGTTATTTCCCCAATGATGTGTTTTTGATATTCTGTGCCTTACAAATTTTTACTGCTCAAGTTTTAGCCCCACAAAAGTTATATTCTCACTGGGACATACTGACTCCCAAGGGCACAACCACTGCCTGATGAGAACATAGGCATGATGATCTCTTTGTGCCTCATCCAAAAAAGATTTGTTTCAGCTTCTCTTTGCCAACAGGAGCTTCTACATTTTCTGAAACATTCAATGATACAACAGAACAAAGGAAAATGAATGGAATTTCAGAGCCTGTATCTGACTTCACAAACTGTGCTGGCATATTGGTTTCATTCGTTTTGCTGGGACAGTAGGGGGTGGGCTGAAATTTTGATCATTGGGTGTTTCATCCTCTCAGGCTTTTGGGTTGCATGGAATTCAGTGGTTCAAAATATGCCTTCCTGGCACATGTCATTCCTGTCAATTCAAAGTACAAATTATTCAGCAACATTTGTTTTGATTAAGGGAGTTTCAATATTTTCCTGCTTATAAAATCCACTAGCCAGAAGATGAGATTTTATGCTAGAAATCAGGGACTCATTTTTTACACTGATAATAATTAAACACTGAAATCCTATAGTCAATATGTTGTTGAACCCTGTCTCTGCCAGTCTTTAAATTATGACTAAGAATCTTTTAAAAATAAATGTTGTAACTCCACCAGATGTTATCTATACTCACATACTACAATACTAACAATGTAAAACTTTAAGATAGATATAAGAACTATGGGAGAAAAACCTGTCACTCTCACAATTCAAGAGGTTAAATTAAGTGACCAAAATGTCTAATCCTGTGGTTTGAAACTGATTACAGATTAAGGATGACTGGCCATCTTTTTAACCTGGTCAGTTTTACCTTTAAAAAGAGCTGTAAAAGGACCTCAGACGCCTTATTAGAAAATAAGCCTTTATTTGGAGGCAATCTGAGCTGCTACTGAGATTCAACTAAAAGCAGCTTTACAGCAGGAGTGAATAAACACAATGCTGAGATATCATTACTGACAATATATTATATTGCAGAAAGCACATCTTAAATTCATCCAGCTTTCTTCTCACTATTGATTTGCAACAGGTTATATTTTTAGTTGTATATATCTATATTAGTCCTGCCTGACTTTCATAAGCATGGTTTTTAAGTTCCTGAATAGTTATTTCTTCTTCTAGGAAGCATCAAAATCTTTTTGTGTGTGTGTTTGTGCCTAACAGAGGTTTTATGAAAGAGTAACTATGAAATTCCTTTCTAAAGCAGAAATTTTATGGAAGAGAAATTGCCTTTACAATAGAAGGAAAGATTAAAATCATACTCAGCTTCCCTATCATTGCTTTTGCAGTTCATTTTGGCAATAAGAGAACCTTGCCATTTCTCTACACAAAGGGTAGAGGATCCCAGAAGGATTCCAGGCAATCGTTTAACTTCAGCAGAACTCTTAGAAGCCCAGACACCCATTAACTTAAGGAAAGCAATTGTTAAGGGGAATGTTGCCCTTCAGAAGTCAAGGACAAATGATTGGTGCATAGGATTTAATTATTGGATTGGTTGGAAAAAACCTTTACAATCATTGAGTTTGGACTTGTATACTATACATACCATTGCACTGCCAAGTCAACCACTAAACCATGTCACTAAGTTCCTCACCTGCATGCCTTTTAAATACCTTCAGGGATGGTCACTTAACCACTTCCATGGGCAGCCTTTTATAATGCATGATAACTCTTTTAGTGAAGAATTTTTTCCTAATACACCTCCCATGGTGCAACTTGAAGCTGTTTCCTCTTGTCTCATTGTACGTTAGAGCAATAGAAGAGACTGACACCCACCTTTCTCTTTCTTCCAGGCAGTTATATAGAGTGACAAGGTCTCCCCTCTTCTTAAGACTAAAGAACCCCAGTTCCCTCAGTCATTCCTCATAAGACTTGTGCTCTAGACCCTTCACCAGCAATGTTGCCCTTCTTTGGACATGCTCCAGCACCTCAATGTCTTTCTTCTTGTGAGGGGCCCAAAACTGACCACAGGATTCAAGGTCTGGCCTCATCAGTGGCAGGTACAGGGGACAATCACTACTCTAGTTCAGCTGGGCACACTAGTTCTGATACAAGCCAGGATAATACGATGTTGGCCTTTTTGGCTGCCTGGGGACGTTGCTAGCCCATGTTCAGCTGTCAGACCCCACCTCTGGGTCCTTTTCTGTTGAGCAGTTTTCCAGCCACTCCTCTCCAGGCCTGTAGCACTGAATGGGGTTGCTGTTGCTCAGGTGCAGGACCTGGACCAGGACCTTTCATAAACCCATGCTGACAGGTTCTTATCACCTGCTTGTCCCATACATGCTGTGTGATGGCACTCATGATGATCTGCTCCATAACCTTACCCAGCATCAAGGTCAGACTGATAGGTCTGTAGTTCCCTGGATGCTCCTTCTGGCCTTTCCTGTAGTTTGTAGTCACATTTGCTAACTTCCAGTCACTGAGACCTACCCATTTGGCCAGGACACCTGATAAATGATTGAAAATGTCTTGGTGAACAATTCCACCAGATACCTTTGAGTGGATCCCATCTGGCTTCATAGACTTCTGTGTGTCTACATGGTGTATCAGGTCACCGACCATTTCGTCTGAGATTATGAGGGTTTCATTATGCTTCCCATCTCTGTCCTCCAGCTAGGAGGCTAGGTATTCACAGAACAACTGGTCTTACTATTAAAGTCTGAGGCAAAAAAGTTATTAAGTACCTCAGCCTTTTCCTCATCCTTTGTCACTATGTTTTCCCCTGTATCCAATAAAAGATGTAGATTCTCCTTAGCCCTCCCATTTTTGTTAACATAGTTGTAGAAACATTTTTTTTATTGTCTTTTTTGGGAGTAGCCAGATACATTCTAGTTGGGTTTTGGCCCTTCTAATTTTCTCCCTGCATAAACCCACAACATCTCTATAATCCTCCTGAGTTGCTTACCCCTTCTTCCAGAAGATACATCCAAAGTGGAATGTAGTCCCAGCCAAAACTGTTTAGTCAGGCCTGTCTTATTTCTCAGTGGCTTGTCTTCTAGTATTTGGGAACAACCTGCTCCTGTGCCTTTAAGATTTCCTTTTTTTAAAGAACGCCCAGCCTTCCTGGAAATCTTTGTCCTGTGGCCCCTTGCCTCACAAAGGACTGTGTCAACAAATCTAAATAGGCCAAAGTTTTTCCCTCTGAAAGTCCAAGGAAGCATTTCTGCTGATCTCTCTCTTTACTTCTCCAAAAATTAAAAGCTATCATTACATGATCATTATTCCCAAGACGTCCTCCAAACCACCACATCACCCACAAGTCCTTCTCTGTTCACAAACAACAGGTCCAGTGGGGCGACTATCCTGACTCACTAGCTGCATTAGGAAGTTATCTTCTACCCATTTTGTTAACCTCCTAAACTTTTTCCTCTCTGCTGTATTGTATTTCCAGCAGACATTCGGTAAGTTGAAGTCACCCATGAGAACGAGGGGGATTATAAGACTTTTCCCAGCTGCTCATAGAATATTTCGTCTGCCTCTTCACAAAGATACCTGCTTTGTTGGCCTTGCCCCTGATTCTTACCCAAAACACTCAACCCTATAATCTCACCATCGTTAAACCCTAGACAATCAAAACATTCCTTAACATACAGAGCTATCCCACTGCCTCTGTTTCCTTACCTATCCCTTCTGAAGAGTTTATAGCCATGCCTTGAAGCACTCCAGTTGTGTGAGTCATTCCACCATGTTTCTCTGATGGCAGCTATGTCGCAGTTTTCCTCCTGTTTATTGCTCATTTTGTGTTCATTGGCATAGATGCATTTCAGTTGGTTGATCCTATCAATTTTTTGAGGGAAGAAACCTCCCTAGCCCATCCTCAGATGCTTCTATTGTTTCTAAACATCAATAATCTTTGCATCTTTGCTGTTACATGGATCTCCACCCCCTACTTCTACTGAGATGGCAGACTGAAGGACCTTAGTAGTATACCATCCCTCAAACTTTGGTGTGCTGCCCTTAGGCTTATCTGTAGCAACCCCAGTTTTATCCCTTTCCTGCTTCAAATCTAGTTTAAAGCTCTTTTGATGAACCCTGTTAACTCCTGTGCAAAGATTCTTTTCCTGCTTTGAAAAAGCAGTACCCAATCTCTTGCCAGCAGGCTTGGTGTTGTGTAAAGCAACCCATGATCAAAAACACCCAAATTCTGTCAGTGATACCAGACTTGGAGCCTGGTGTTGATTTGCTGGTTTGTTTTTTTTTTTTCTTTCCCCATTATTCCATGTAACTGGAAGGATAGAAGAGAGCACTACTTGTGCTCCAGATCTCTTAAGCAGTCATCCCAGGGCCTTGAAGTCTCTCTCAATTGCCCTCAGACTTCTTGTTGGATCTTCATCACTACATGTACATGATCCATGTGTTACAAATGGTTAGCCATTAGGAAATACTTATTACCTGGCAAATCAGTATCACAATGTTTGAAAAATGTTGTTTAGAGAGTGAAATACAGTTAGTTTGGAATCAAATTCTTAATCCTGCAACTATTGCCTATCTTTCCACTGCTGCTGCTTCAATAGAAAATCCAAACTCTGCAACTCAAATAATAACAAAAAGTATAGTAAGACAATACTGTACGTTTGCTTTTTTTTTTTTAAAAAAAAAAAAAAAAAAAGAAAAAACTAGGCAAAGTTTATATTATAAACAA
>NDXB01008839.1:93656-110749 GCA_002631895.1 Agapornis roseicollis
ATTTTTCTTTTTTTTTTTTAAAAAAAAAAAAAAGGCAAGGTACATCTAGGCTAAGTTTGTATTATTATCAAAATAAAACAAGTAAGCGGAAAAAAAGGGGAAAGCAGCAGACGCAGTTGCAAAGCTGTCAGAGAATGCAAATCTGCTTATATTACTTATTTATTTTGTATTCAGAATTTAGAATTTACTGATGAATCTTTTTTGTCACACCACCCATCGTAGCTTGGCATGAGAGAGAAGGAAGATAGAAAAATTAAAAAGCCTACTTGTTACTGTAAACTAAAGAGCATGAACAACATCCATCAGGCAGATGGAAGATAAAAAACAGATGGACAGAACCAAGTGATCTATGTTGATTTTCCTTTACATATTTATTAAAATGGTATAAATGCAGATTCACTTTCTTTTGCTAAATATTTATTGTTATTTCTTCTGTTGTAGACTGGAAACTGTAAACAGTGATAAACTAGTTGTAAAGGAATAAAATTTTACTCTTCCTTTTAGAAATATACTTTTATCTTTGGCTGAAATGCTATTTTTCAGTTCTGAATTAGCAGACATGAATCCTGTATTAGCTATTAAGATGCTGTTTCGTTTGCTGAGAAAGTCACAGGACGAGGCATCTGTCATTAGTGGAGGACAGATACTGCATAAAAGACATGATACAAAACCAGCTGCTGCCAGTGGAAGTCTTTTCATTGATTCAATAGGCCTTAGATCAAGCTACAAATCAACTTCTGTGTACCCTCAAACTGTAAATATCTGAGGTTTTGTTTACAAAGAAATGCCTCTATTTACTACTTAAGAGGTAGGATGAATGCCAGTCTATTTCCAATTTGAACTAATTCAAAAGTACCCTCAGATTACGCAATATCAAAATATATACCAGAATGACTTGTATTTGTAGATAAAATTTCAAGATGTAACATTTACAACAGCAGTGCTACTGGGCCTTAGACATCAAGTGCAAGGAAGGTGGAAAAATGTAAAGACTGCTCTGACACTGCACAGTGGAAAACTTCTAACAAAAGAAACTGAAGTGTGTGCAAAACAGAATTCAAAAAGCCTTGCTAAGAGGCAGCTCAAGTAGCTCTACCCAGCAGTTGCACCAACAAAGCTGAAAGGAATAGAAAGGGCCTCTTTTGCTTACAGAGGAAAGGAGAAAGTATTTTTGAGGTACTTCACAACTAAATCAGAGAAGCAAAAATGTTAGGATTTTTTAGGAGGGTGAGTTGAAGTCAAAGAAATTGTCATGAGCTCATCCCATGTGCATGCAAACGAAAGGTGGGGGATTACATGAAAACAGAAATGCAGAGACATACTAGGAAATTATATTGATTGTAGTCTAGAGTGATGTGATACACCTACCAAGGACTAAAAATCAATACAAAGTAATAGATTCAGAATTAGTTTTAGCCTAACAGGGCAATTATCTATGTATCATAGAATCATAGAATAGTTAGGGTTGAATAGGACCTCAAGATCATCTAGTTCCAACCCCCCTGCCATAAGCAGGGACACCTCACACTAAACCATGCCATCCAAGGCTTCGTCCAACCTGGCCTTTAATACCGCCAGAGATGGAGCACTCGCAACCTCCCTGGGCAACCCATTCCAGCGTCTCACCACCCTAACAGAAAAGAATTTCTTCCTTATATCCAATCTAAACCCCTCCTGTTTACACAGGCAGGATTTTGAACTTGGTTTCTCAATGCAACTAAGTGTTTAGGAAAGCTAATAATTTGTTATTCTATTATAAGAGGGTAGAGAATAATATAAGAAAGTGTGTTAGTATAAGTTGACCGTCATGTTCATTACAGGACTGATTCATCTGACATTAATTCCAGTTTTGTGTCAACAAAGCTCCATTAAAATCCTATGCTATCACAGATTACAGATAGCCATCCAGCTGTATCATGTTTTGTTTGTAGCAAAGGAGTTTATCTCTCAGCAAAAGTATATTAGTTACTGGCATAACGTTCTCTGTAAGAAACTCCTACCTCTGCAGTTGTCTGTTCTGCAAGGTCAAACATAATCCCTTTAGTTTAATCATAGACTACAAAGCATGGTCCCTTTTTCTGCACTGGACCCTCAGGGCTGTGCTACAATGAATATTCATGTATTAACCCCATTTAACTTTGGACATCTGATTTAAAAGTTGGCAGGCTCTTAGGTCCTTTGCTGAGTGTTTGCTCATTCTTTGAGAAACCTGTTCTAATATTTAGAGGCAAAGGTCCATTTTCAGGTTCTTAAGGTAGGTGTATAAAGTTAGACCTTTAGGTAGATTTGCATGTGGCACTGCCACACCATATTTCCCTGTTATATTTCCCAGACTGACATATCCCAGTAGTGCAGTTATACAAGAAACTGAGATGACTTAATAGCTTGCTACCTTCAAAAGGGAGACAGCAATATCCTATTTGCCTGCTTCTGCTGCTTCTACATTTCTTCCCATACAACCCTTCCCAACCTGAAGCCATCTCAAGCATTGTCTGTGCTGTAAATCAATTCAATAAACTAAATCTGTCTGGGAAAAAAAATAATACAAGAGATACAAATAATTTTGTGTTGTTATGGCAAGTCTAATGTGTTTATTGACCCCTTACTTTCAAAGGCTCCATGTGTATTTGCCTTCAAAAGCAGACATGCCAGAGCAGGCTCAAACGAAGTGGAATTGTTGCACAGAGGCAAGAACAGGTATGAAGTGGGAAATGAGAAGTTGGAGAGGAGAGAGGAAAGACTGGATGAGAAAGAAGAGGGAGATACCTCAGCCTTTTGAAGCATCAGTGTCATCTCCTTTTGCTGCATCTAGAGGAGGGATAAACTCTCTTTTTATGTCATAGCTAATGATTGTATTTTCTCTCACTCAGATTTTAATATGAGGCAATTGTGGTTGAATGACCACATACATAACATATTTTATTTACTATGTAAGTTCCTATTTCCCAATTTAAAAAAAAAATTACCAAAAGAAGGCTCAGTTGTGCTCATGTTTAGTCACTAATTCCAAACAACAGAACTATCAGAACCACCTATCAGAATGAATGACATTTGCAAATTTTCTTGAACACTTGAGTTTAATTTTAGTTGTATTCCTGGGGCTGGAGATATTAAACTGCAGTAACAGATCCCTAACCCCATGAGGCTGACACAGATAGAAGCCTGTAGCAAACAGATTCATATACCAATAAAATAGAAGAAATCTACTTTTCTCTAACCATGTTTTCCTTCTCTGTGTGAGATCTGTTTTGTTCATTTTTCATTTCTCTTGTGTCTCTAAGAGACAAACAGAAAAAAAAAAAAAAAAACATTAATCTGAGTGCCTCTTTTTCTACTGAAGTGTAAACTCAGCCTTTAACTTTCATTTTGATCTTAACTTCATGCCTATTCACAACTGGATACTTCTGACTAGCATTAATGAGCACCTAGTTTGTACTAGCTGGCTCCTGTGTTGTTACAGGTTCAAAATCAAGAGCCCAGTTGCATGGTGCTATTGTGAACAGTCTGACTTCACAAAGGACTTCATTTAAGTGTTGAGAACGACAGCTAACATCACTGTGAAAACAAACCAAGAGCTTGGAAAAAGAGCTTGAGATCAACCTAAATAGTATAATTTACTTTGGCCTTAGCAGTGCATTCCAATAGTAAAAAAATGGAACTTCACCAAAATGTCTTAATTCAGACCTAAGCCCAGAAGAAAATAGTCTTTCTGAATGTATTTAATTCTAAGTCTCTTTGATTAAGTTCCAAAACAGCGTTCTTTTTGAAGATGGATTTCAGATTAAGACATGCTTCCCAGCAAATGAGCTGCTATTGTCACTGCAGTCATTTTACATGTGCTGTGGAAGAGATACTGAATTTTGAAAAGCACAGGTGTCTCTTGATCTGAGTTAGATAGGAATCAATAAACTACAGATTGAAAAATTTCCACATATTGGGGCCAACTGGAATTTTCAGTCAAAAAAAAAATTTGAAAAAAAGAATAATATTTAGAACATAGCTTATTCTGCAAATGCATTTTGTAAGACAAGGTATTGAGTTCCTGTATTGCGTACAACTAATAGCCTCTTTTCTATTTCTTTCATAAGTTGAAGAATAAAAGTCTGTGCAGGGTGGGAACTGGATATTAGACAGTTCACTATTGATGGTATTAACTGACCTGATTATGCAGTTAGAAAAGTAGATCTATGGGAATATGGTTGAGGAAACACATTCTGTTTAAAATACTGTTATGAATATTTGATGAAAACATAAAATATACCTGCATAACTACAGAACATTCTTCAAATTTCAAGAGGTCATTTAAAAATCAACTTTTCCAGTTTATGAAAGGAACTGACACATGTTCATAACAGATTTTGAATCTGGAGAACATTTTATAGCAATAACGATCTAGGAGTAAATAGAAAATTGGAGCTCATATGAAAGATAATAAAGCCATAGTACAAGATTCAAGGAAATGTGAATAAAGGAAAGAGTACAAATGAATTCAAGAGATTCCTAGGGTACAATTGTTTCTCAACAAGGAAGAGATTGGTGGATATGATGAAAAGGTGAGCAGTTGGATTGTGGGAACAAGATAAATCGGGGGAGGGGGAAAAGTACACATGCTGAGCTGCTTGGGCACTTTGTAATTCAAAAGTGTTTCATGTTCACTAAACTCTGATAGAATTCTTTATCGGTTTGATTTGACTGTACTGCAGGGTGCAATGTGGCAGACTTTTGCCAGAGCTGCCCATTGCTTCAATGACAGATGTTACCTAGAAAGTGAAATGCTGTCGTTAATTATTTCCCTTTAAAATACAGAGTCCTATTGTGCGCATTGCGTATTATTTTTAAATAAGATAAAAGCCTTCAAGAAATCCACATGTGGCCAAGTTTGCTGAGGAAGTCCTAGGTGGTTTAATGCTATTTTAGGGGACATTTTTTCTTTTTTATAGGAAGCTTGCTGTGACTTAGTTTTCATCTTGGCAGTCAAGGTGTCCAGGGCATAGAAAACTGTTGCATATTTGTTCAAGTCACATCATCACCCTGGTAAATACTTTGTCTTCCTTTAGCTGTTTCCAGCTCTCTAACCAGGTCCTCTACACTGGTGGGAGCCAAGGGAAGTTCAAAACTTGCATACCAAATGACAAAGCTAGCAATCTTAATATGTAATGCTGAAAAGCAAAGGCTTGCTTTTGCTTTTAGAAATATTATTTCATAAGCTCACTTTCCTGTTTTCAGGTGGAACAGCAGCAGGCCTACAAGAATACAATTTATGTCTAATTATATAAACTGTATTGTCTCATTTCTATTGACATGCATTCTCTAAGGGTATTCACACACTGTTAGAGACTTCTTGTTCTCTTCAAATACAGAGGTAACAGAGGACACAGCTAAAATCAAAAGAGAAATTTGGCAAAGGAAAGTAGAGAGCACTGTTTGCCTGTCACTCTATCATTTGGTTTCTCCTGCTTTATGTATATGCCTGTCCAGACTGTTATTATGTTAAAGCAGTAAATTAATATTTGAACCTGGGAAAGTCAAAGAGCATTGTCTGCTTGTTAGAACACAAACATCCCAAGGTTTATAGCTCATCCCAACCCTCTGAACCTGTTCAGTCTGGCTATCACATGAACTCCCTTTCCTGAAAGGAACTTTGTGAGCTCTCTCTGGAAACAGAGAGAAAAATGTTCCTCTCAGGTTCGATTTGCATTCACTTGGTGCTAAGAATTGTGGCTGTGATCCAGCAAAGCATTTAAGTTTAGTTTATCTTTCAGCATAATCCCACTGAAGTTAGTACCTTGTCTATGTACTTAAATTTAAACTCATCTTTGAGTGCTTTGCTGGATCACAGCCAGACTACTCAGTACCTTACAGAACTGAACTCTCTCTCTCTTCTTTGACGCTGGCCTAAGGCAAAATACACAGATGTGTGAATATATGTGCTTTATAGGATAGAGGTTAAATACAGTATTATTCTCAAGACTACTTCATATTCCATTTAATAAAAAGACATTCTCCAGTTTTTTAAAACTCCTGCCAGTTGTAGTGAAAGTGAGGACATTACAATTCCAAAAGAGTCTAACCTAGACCGTCATTGTCTTTTTTTGATCATGCTGAATTTTATAACTCAGGAGATTCAGGTCAAGTTGGCATTCTGAATGAAGGTAATTTGTTAACACAGGTTTAAATCCCTGCAATGTTCTGCTGACAAAAGCTAACTTAATACGCAACAGATTCAACACATCTCTAGTGCTGGTATACATTTTAAATGAAAGTGCTTTTTACAGTTTGGACTAATTTGAGCCCTTCAGGGTTGATAGAATGTCGAGTACTTCAGGGAGCTAAAGCTAAATATTTCTGTACAAGTTTGTTTAAAGCTGGTTTGGATAGTTCCTAACTAAATATAGTTTGGGTAGAGCCCTACAGTTCCTCTTGAACTATAGTCATATCCTGAAAATATCTAAATCAGAAAATATGTAATCCACTATAGAAACAACAGTCAACATTTGCTGAGGTGTGTTATTGATTTGGTGAAATATTTAGTATGTGGAATAGTCATAAATGTAAGAGTTATGTAAGTAATTCAATTAGCTAAAGAGAAAACCGTTCAAAGTTTGCACAAAATCTGGGGGGGGGGGAATTTGAGCGATTGTTTTTTGTGGGAGGTTTTGTTGTGTTTTCAATTTTTTGTGTTTGTGTTTGGTTTTATTTTTCAAACATATGTAACAGTTACCCAGTGCACTATCTCCATCAGATTAAGCCAACTATAATGCTGATAAATGAGATGAATTTATTACTGAAAATAATGGTATATTGACTGTATCACAGCATATTTAAAGCTGATCTCAAATCAGTCTAATGTGAATAAGTTTGGCTGTAAATTTGGATTCACTTCAGAGTTGTTTTTCTCCTCCTTTTTGTTGGCTTTTTTTTTTTTTTTTTTTTTAGCACCCTTTTTAAATTTAAAGCCCATACTCTTTTATCTCAATATCAGCCAATCAGAATTCTTATCTGCACAGTCTAATGATACATTCCAAGTATTACTTACTTGATTATAAAGCCTGGTTTGATGGGGTACAATCACTTTTCTGTTCTCAATGACCCACTGAATGATGACATTACTCAGAATTCCATTTAGATGATACATATGACCTAATCGGCTTGTCTTCTGCCATGGCAATAACTGAACTCAAATGTCAAAGCAAACTTAGTAAACAAAATCTTTCTTTTATGAAACTGAAATTAAGCTATGGGAAGCTTAGGAACATTAGCTATGGAAACTGTTTTGTTTTTTTCAGTTACACAACATCACTGTGCACATCCGTACTTATTTTCTATACTGCCATTTCAGGGTTTTATACTTTAAGCAAAGAAGAAAGAAAAAAAATGCATACTAAATAAGTAAAATGGCAATAAATTAAAACTCAGAACAATTATTTTGTTTTCATTTCTATAATAAACTCTGCCTTCTTTTAAAATTTGACTGGAGTTTCCAATGAAGCAAATTTTTCTCTTCTGCTTATTGAAGTGATCATGATGGTTGCAATTTTTTCTATTTCTTTTTGACCTTTATAGCATCCATATAGTATTAGTAGAAATAACAACAGCAGCTCAAGGTTATTTGCATCGCATACTATGACATGGATCATGCAGATACATCAAAATTAACTTTCAAATTGTATGGCTTGGTAGCAGTTTAATTTTGACAGCATTGAGATTCCTGGGAAACAGCTACCTATATCTCCTTATGAGGCCTATGTAGCTATGAATGAGCTTGCTCTTTTAGGTACTTTATCCAAACTTCAGGGTTTCTAATGACAAATAGACAAATAATAATTACATACCCTACTTTCATATCTTGGTTATAATCCAAGATTCAAAAAATTATCACCTAAAAATATTGGCATAGTCTTCTGAATTGTCTCAGACACACAAAGGTACTTTTCCAAAAGCAAATGTTTGAAATTCCTACCCAGTCCTTGTTTGCACACTGAATTGGTAACATCATGGCACCAAATGTCTTGATAAGTAGTGGTGAAATGCTCATAGCTAGACTTTCCAAATATCTTCCCTTTTTTCCCCTATACCATTCTTAGGTAGCTGTAAATGAATTCTGGTTGGTTTCAGGGAGTTCTTATGCTGAGGCAATTCTAATTACAGTATTTCTGCAAGAGTCAGAAACACAAGTAGCTATCAATGTTAGCAGTGGTTCATTACGTGATCCCACCTTCCTGGTTGTATGTGGTTCTGAATTTAGGCAAATTCATATATATCAGAGGACATAAACCTTTTTCCATTTTAAGATTATGCTCCTGATATATCGCAGATCTTCTTTTAAGCTGAAGATCAAGGCTGAAGTTTGGTGATCTGCAAAAGAAATCTTACCTGAGATTACTTGAGGAAAATCACAAGCAGTTGGTAAATTGCATTTATAGCATTGGCTTGATAGCTATTTTTTCCTTTTTTGGCTACTAAACCTACCAGTATAAGTGTCTGGAAGAAACCTTATAGATTCTTGCTGAAAACATTCACTTTTGGAGACTTTGTGGTTCAGTGTTGCAGTGCTATCTTACTCCACATCAGTAAATCTGGAGGCATTTTACTCTAAGCAATGCCTTCCAACAGGATGCTTCTTATAGATGTACTATCTGCTATACCTAAACATATGAATCTAATGTGAAGATAGAAGCTTCAAATTTAAGTTCAAATTCTTTCTTCAGTCAGTTCAATGAACTGGTTAAGGACAGGTGTGAAAAATCTTATAGCAAAATTCACTAAAGTCTGGGATTTTCTCCAAGAATTAAGATAACAGCAATTAAAGAGGGAAAATTAGTGAATATATTTAACCCAAATAAAATTTGAAGTAGAACAATGTTGACTTTGGCTTTGCTTACATCACAGCACTGATGTAAAAACTCAATTTTTCATACAGTTATAAAAATCAAATATTAAATATTAAAGGTTTAATAGACTGTTGTACTAATTTTCTATTAAAACTATTTCAAAAGTATATAAAAAATATTTTCTATACTGTGGAATTATTCCATCATTTTAGAAGTTGTATATTAATTTAAGAAGTGAATTTATAACTCTGATTTGACCATATCTTTGTTACAGTTGCCAGTCCAGTTTATGGTCAGCAGTCCAAGTTCATAAAGGAGATTTTATTGTTATGAATATATATATTTATGTCCACACACATGTATATGGAATAATATTGGTTATCTTTAATATAGAAAGTCACCCAGAAACATTCTGAAACATTAAAAGCATGATAAAAATCTATTAAATGTAATTCATTTCTAATGCATTGTATAATTTTTAGATGAATCTCAGACTCACATTTGTTTATTGCATCTGTGCTATGCTAACATATATTTATTATTTCCCACCTCATATTTTTCCTCTTAATTTTATCTGAAATTGGAAAAATTAATTTCAAGATCCTAGTGGATCTACCACAATAGTCTTGGGAATCAGGTCATAAATGTCCTACAACAGCCAAGCCATGTCATCAACATTATTTTACAGCAGCTTGACTAGTCCATGGGGGTGGAACAAAATTATCTAAAGATCCTTTCCAACCCTAACCATTCTATGATACATTTTTGACATAATGATCAATGTGTTTCACATGCATAAAACTGTACTGACAAATAATCCTACATGCTCCAATTTTTCCCTCCACTTTTCCCTACTTTTGTAACACTCCTTGCCTTTAAGCATATATATTCTGTGCTTCTTTGCTGTTAAGTTTTTTAAATTTTCAAAGCCCTAAACACAAAATGAACAAATCAGTTTTTGTTTAGCAGGAAATTGAAATTGGATATTCATTGAGTTTAATATTCATCAATGTGTAGACTCTTTTTGTCACTACTTTTGGTTATTCATTTCATATTTGAGACTTAAAAGGACAGGACAATAGGAGTATAAAGAACCTCTTTTCATTACTGAAATGGTTATATGTAAGTGTCCTCAATACTATTCTGTTCCTTGGTTTTGGTAAACGGCACGTGACAAATTAAATCATGATGAGACAATCTGTCCATCCAATGTAGCAAACACCACACAAACCAGAGCACCTCTGAAACCCAGAATCTAAGAAGGGTTCCGGTCAGCAGTCTAGTAAATACGAATAAAATCAAAAGGAATAGTTATCACTGAAAAATGTTTTATTAGTTATTGTGTCTATACCCATGCTTGGTATTCAAAGGCTCAACACCTCTCTTTTTAGTTTAGCTTAGTGATTTCCAATAGAAATTTCATTAATTTTATTAAAAAAAAAAAAATCCCATGTTGATAATATTTGTTTTTCATGTAGCCTAATAAAAAAGATGCTTAGACAATATTGTTGACTCAAAAATTAAAACACTATTAGAGTATGAGATAAGTACTGCTAAAACTTAAACACTCACTGTTTAGAAAAATCAAACAAAACCGATATTCCTTAAACATTACTTCATATAGCACAATAAAAGTGCTCTTTATTAACAAAGTGAGATGTATTTCAAGCAAGTAAAGATCTTTCAAACAATTTGAGTACCTTGGGAAAGGTACTTATTTCTTTCAAATCAAAATAATTTTGGCCTTCTGTGCTCTTTGTATTGGATCTCTCACATTACTTCCACAGAGTCTATGTGAATTGAAAATGAGCTAGCAATGTCTGATTAAGATACATATCAGGAAAGGGAATATACAAATATTCTTTTTTTAAAATAAAAAGACACTTCTAACATAAAAATATGATTTTTACAGTGATGTTAAGTAGGCTACTAAAACTTAACAGAGTTAAATATAGCAAAATATATCAGTTAATATTTGTTATTGATTAAAAGATCATGTATGATTTTGTTTAAATGTGGGAAGATACTATCACACAAAGCCTATAGACTGTTTGTATAAACAGTTTCGTCAGTTGTCTTTTACAGCACACAAGCAGAGTTATAGCTCTGGAAGAAGCTAGAAGAAGGATAACATTGGATTGGAAATATTTTGGTGGATTTATAGCAAAAGCTTGAAAAGTTTTTTTTGGTTTAAGTAATTTTGTATGTGTAATTCTGTTTTTCTGGAGAGTTATCATTAATTCTTTAATTAAAATTCCCAACAAGAACTTCTTTGTGTTTGTCTGTTATGGATGTACTCAGCCTTTTTTTAAATATTGTAGATTTATACTAAGAAAGTAACAGCCTTCACTTTACTGACTTCTCCTACTAGGCATTGGTTTTCAGTGTTGCAGATCTGTTACTGAATAGCAGGATGACAACCACAGTTAAACAGAAAACTGAGTTTTCTTCTTTAATTTCACTTGCTTATCCTTATCTATACTCAAAGAAATATGATGTGCAAGTGTAAGATCTGTTTTGCAGCAAATAATTCAAATAATTTTATGTAAAAAATTACTTATAAAGTTGGTAAACTATTTAAAGTTGTATACATCCCACATACTTCAATATACTCCTCAAAACTGCACTCTATTATGCAAAAAATTATCACTAGAAAAAAGACAAACAAATCAAGAAACCAAATCCATACACAGATCTCCATAACTGACTCTATTTTTCTACATACACTGAAGAGAGAAGAAACATATCTCCAATCTATTCTAATTTTTGGCATGAATGCTTCTTTATTTTTGGATGGTTGACCTGACAGACTGGAAAGGCAATGACTTCTATTTCTTCTGGTGTCTCACATCAATCTGTTGCTAGGAAAATAGACAAAAGGTCCATATTTGTATACACAAGCATCAGATTTAGCTTTACTGATAGATATATTTTGCTTCTTTAGGAAGAGTGGGTTTGTGTCATATCCACTATGTGCATATTTGCTGAATATGTTGCTCATAAATGTTCTTGTACAATTTTTGTGTACTGTAATATACTAAAGCTTTACAGAGGTGTAACTGAGCAATCTTATACTTTAATAGATTGATAAAAGAGAATGTGGGTCTTTCATTACATTCCCAAAAGGAAATGAAGAATGAATACTTGTGGCTAGAAGTATCACACAAGTAAATCAAGTAATCCAGCTGAAAACTACATACAGCTAGGCAGGTAGTGTGAAGAAAACCACCTCTGCAAAGGAAAATGTAACTCAGCTTGCTTCCATAGGGGGAATAACATGAGATTCAGACTAGAGAAAACATCTATTAGACTGTGAATCACATTTTTTTTTATGCTTATTTAGTGATATTTGCAATTTCGCAGCATAGTCCATAGAAAAATGTGCAAACAACCCTTCCCATCCCATAGCTCTCTGCATGAGATCTCTTCACAGAGATCATAAAGCTTTCACTCATTCTTACTTATTCTCTTTAGATTATCATAAACTATTACTGTTGTGAGATGGACTTTGTACCACCATTATGGAAGGAAAGAGTTAAATGCATCCCAGACATAGAAAATCCTACAAAACTCTAAGCTTTGTGTGATACAAGGCTAAAAATGTGATTTCATAGTAAGGAAGAGAAAGAGCAGACATGGATACTGATTACTCTTCCCAGTTGCATTCATGATGTTTTCCTTGAGAAAAGAGATAAAAAGATATTTTACTCCTGTCTTTTGTATTTCAAGACATGACCCTTCTTGCAGCATGCCAAGATAGGAGAGAGAATTGGACCAGGCTATCTGGCATGTAATGGGCCAAAACCAGAATGCTGAAGCCTTTCCTTCTTTTACCACCCTTACTACTACTGGAGGGAAATGAGTAAATGGTTAAATATTTCAGTCATTTCTTGACATCAAAACAAGTGTTAGAAGAACAGTAAGCATCAATTATGATGAAACTAACATCACAATTTGCATAGAAGTCTATACTTGCAGTTAGAAATTGAACAGAAAAAAATACCAGGAAAAATTATTAACAATTTTAAAACTTTTCTATTCTTAGCTAAAAAACTACTTAAAAATATACTTATTTTATTCCCTGGCCTATAAGAATCCTGAATTCTATACAAATAAAAATTAAACATAAGACGAAATCATGATTTGGGAATCTCTAACATTTTTAATATGGTCACATAATAATTAATTTTAAAATTTGTATCCTTTTTTACCTAAAATGAAATAAAATCCCAAATGGAAGGTAATTTCATTCAAAAACCTGAAGCTTGAGCAAGTAACTAAGACTTGAAAATGGTAAAGCATAATGTTTCAATAACAAAAAACATCTTTTTTCCTTCCTGTGTAAGACAAATTTGTGAATACTTACATTTCTCCACTTATTTATATTGCTTTCAAACACATTTGCTTTAGAAATTTCCCAGATAGTTATTAGAAATTTTTAAGAAAAACACTTTAACACCACCATCAGGAATTTTAAGAATTTTTTTAAGGGTTTGGAATGTGTATATTCTCATGGTTGCTGAAGGCTACCACTTCTGATTAAGTGGATTGACTATAATCTATATTGAAGTGAGTTTAAAATGTCTTCAGTGACTTCTGAATCAATGTCAGTGAATTACATGGTGACACTCAGCACTTCTTGGTTCAGAACTCAAGGACAGGATTGATAATGGTCTGTGATTTCCTTTAAAACCTCTTTTTTCTGGGCTAGATCAGAGCCTGGTATAAGACACTACAAACACTTTGATTCCTTCTTTAAAACTCTCATGTTTCTGAAACAATTATGTCTTTTCTAATTAAATATTTGCCATGCTATAGTCACAGTAGACAATAATATTTATGTTTCCCCATAATTAGAATCTGACATAATACAAAGACAAAAGTCAAAATATTTTCATTTTCCAGATCTTCCATGTGATACTGAGCTTCTCAGAGAGGGTTTGAAAGTGATTTCAAAAGTAGGTATCAAAGAACAGAGGGAGCAAAGATTCATAATTGAAAGATAGTGACTGAGGCATTCATCTGTGAAGTGAATGCAAGTTTTCAATTAGTTGTAAATGTTCTTTACAAAGTTCAATATATGAGGCAGATTAGTTTGGAAAACCTGCATGCCCTTTCACAGATGCTCTTTAGGACAACTCAGAGAATGTGAAACTGAAAAACGCATGAACAGATAAAGTGAAAGGACAGAACATGTTAGCTATTATGATAGAGTAACAGCAAGACATAATGAAGCACAGATCCCTTCTGATTTCAATCCTACCTTTTGCATGGGCACACTGATTTTTCAAAAGTGTAGGACACCTTTGCAAAAGCACCACTGTATGCTCTTGATCACCATCCACACCTATGTAGCCCTACTCTAGACACGAGGAATTTAGGTATCTGCTGTTGTTGTGAACAAGACTCTATCTTGAAACAAAGCACCCTGAGGAAGTAAAAAACAAGTCCCAGAGTTTAGACAGTAGGAAGACAGATATACAAGGAAAAAATTAATGTCATACCTGTTTTCTTCATAAAATCAGTTGTCTCTTGCTGTCAAGGAATTCTTATATTCCCTTTTCTATGTGTGGCTGCATCTCAGCATTCATTCATTTTGTAAATCATTTATCACCACCAGCACTAAGAGCTACAACATCTGTGAGATACATAGCATGTTTTGGATGAAAGCTCTCCCTGTTACCTTTAACAATGCTGATTGTTCTACACCACCAGTGTTCTGCACTTGTCTTCGGTGCTTAGAAAATAGCATCCTCAGCTGCAGAGCAAAAGGGGTTTGAATAAATATTAGGCAAACAGCAAACATCCTATATATGTTTTATATTAATTTGTGTTTTAAACTATAAGTAATATGGTTTTCACATTCTTTATGAGTGTCTAAATTAGGATTCTACTTTATTAATTCTCCTAAACTTTCCAGTCAATAAGGAGTCAGGCATTTCTGATTTAAGATATTGCTGCACTAGGTGCTCAAGTTTGAATTCATGCTTGAGATCTTAGACCTAGGATGCTCTGACACTGGAGAGACACTGCTGACAGCAATTTCACCTGCACTGCACTTTGGTAGAAGCAATTTTTTTCCTTTAAAAGCTATAGTTTTGTGTTGCAATATGATAAATCCTCTGGTACAAACTATCTGCATCATTCAATCTTCAAGAGTGTTGGGCATGAGGAAACTTCCTGATGCACAGAGGTCTGACTCATCTGTCACCATGATGTTCAAACAAGCTGTCTGGGGCTGCAGTGACAGGAAGAAATACAGCTGAGATGCACAACAAGGACACCATCTCAGGATCTGTGTGTTCTCTGTTTAGAAGTCCCATGCATCCAAAGCTAAGAAGGCAGAGTAATTCCTGTCTTTGGCATTTGCAGTCTCTGGAGGCATCCTAGATGGGAAAAAACAAATATACATTTTGATAGACAAGGTTACAATAATGTACTGTTCCCCTTTACCTTTTTGGTTACAGCTGGGGAAGACAGAAATCAGCACTAAATCTTAGAATGAAAAAAATCAAGCTAGGATGGTATCAGAAAAAATCTGTTGAAGTGCCTAATATAAGGGAGTAAATACTGATTCTTTTGAACAACTTGTCTTTTCTTATTAACACTGTGGATTTTATTATCTTCATAAATGAGTAGGACTTTACATAGTGATTGGATTTACAGTTGTACTGCAGAAGAATCTGTTAAAAAATGGGTCTTGACATTTTCTGTTAATTTTAAAGTTTGAAAGTTGATGAGAAGACACGTAGTACCAGTGGTGGCAGGTCCAAGAAACTTAGTCTTTTTTCTTTTGTTTGTTTTCATTTTCAGTATATCAACAAAATACTTGCTATAACTTTGCTCCTATGAGCTGATTTCTGTTATTGCCTTGGATTTCAATACCTGTTCTGTAATCGCCAAAAGAGAGACTTCCAAAAAAAACACCTGCTTAATTACAGGCTATATTCTATAAGGATGATGGGGAGGGACCCTTCATTAGGGACTGTAGTGACAGGTCAAGGGGTAACAGGTTAAAACTTCAACAGAGGAGGTTTAGATTGGATATAAGGAAGAAATTCTTTCCTGTTAGGGTGGTTAGATGCTGGAATGGGTTGCCCAGGGATGCTGTGAATGCTCCATCCCTGGCAGTGTTCAAGGCCAGGTGGGACAGAGCCTTGAGTGACATTTTTTAGTGTGAGGTGTCCCTGCCCGTGGCAGGGTGGTTGGAGCTAGATGATCTTAAGGTCCTTTTCAACCCTAACTATTCTGTGATTCTATGATTCTGTTTCTCATTCTTGCACTCTATCTTTGTATATTTGCTGAGACATATGCCATCAGTCATGTGTCATGTGCTAGTCTGCTGGATTGTCCGCCTTTATTTTCTTTCCAGGACATGTATTATAAAGGGCCATGGCAGTAGATGCTTTAGTCTTGCCCTCAGGTGCTGCCAAGGCACAGCTGAGAGGATGCTGAGTTCGGCAATCAGTGCAATTTCCATGCCCCCCAACTTTGAGTTACACATTTTGTCTGAAGTCTTGGCAGGTTAGTTAGGGGTTTAGGTCCATTTATTATGCTTATTTATTTCATACAATGTCAAGTAGTTTATTAATATCATGTTCAGTTAGAAGCTTTGTGATTTTCATTTATAATAATAAAATAATATGGATAATAGATAGGGATTGATGACAGGATAAGAAGAACCATCTCTAAAATAAGATGCTTACAATAACACTGTCATAATCATAATAATAATGGAAATCCAGAAAATTCCAAGCCCACTGCACAAAATTGAATTTGAATGACAAGCAGTACAATTAAGAAGTAGAATTTTTTGTATTATTTCTAAGTTTTATTGGCATTCATCAACTTCATTTAATCCTGTGTGGACCTAGTACTTTTTCCTAAGACACTGACTTTTGCTTAGAAAAATAACTTTTTCTAACTTGATGGGTATTGGTAGTAACAGAGAATAGATGAGCATTAAGTTTCTAGTGTATTCTCAGACATTACTATAATTCATGACAGATAGAAACATGGGTATTTTTTGGCATGAGTACATTTTCTTTACCAAAATACTCTTCAGTGTTGCAACATCTAGCAAATATTATGACAGAAATTTTTACAATTCATTATTTGCAAATTAAATACACATTAACTGGTTACTAAATTTTAGTTTATACATGTGCTTGATATTCCACAAGAGTTAAAAAAAAAAAAAAAAAAAAAAAAAAAAAAAAAAAAAAAAAAAAAAAAACCAAAAAAAAAAAAAAAAAAAAAAAA
>NDXB01008839.1:113549-134499 GCA_002631895.1 Agapornis roseicollis
TTTTTTTTTTTTTTTTCAGGCTGATTGAGGGAAAATAACAAACAAACAAAAAACTGCAATAGAGAAATTACAATTTGCTGCTTCACAACTGAAATGCTAAATGGGAGCTGCGTCCTCAGAGAGTGGGCTGTATTTAAAGGTGCAGTGAACACTGAATACACATCTTCTATTCTCACTCTGTGGGGTTCTTTTCAATCCTATTTACTTTATTAGATTGCATATGAAACACTGTCACAGTCTTCCATTTTATATAGCATATTGCATGTGAGACCTGCTCCTACAGGCAGTTTAAATATGGTTGTAAACTAGGGAGCAGCTAACAGCTCATAGTCATCATAGCTAATGCTACCTTGGACATAGACATGATGATCTGAGAGTAATTATGGTTATATTCTATGTAGTTTAGCTTTAAGCTTTCTGCCTTTTGCTTAGATTTAATGGCTCACAAATCTTGGTTCTCCTTTATTTGACCTCTCCCTCAGAGATCCTAGAGTACTCAGGTGCTGCTGCTACACTACGCTGATGTGAAATAAAGTCTTCTTGGAAACTCCTACCTTGTTTTTCTTATAGCCTGCTGATTCTGGCTTGCTCTTTTCAAGCTCTTTTACCAACTGACCACTTTGCTGGCTCTTAAAATTCATGGAAATCTAAAGAAACCTTCCCAAGTCCTATCAAAGTTCTGATTTTATCTTAATTGCTCAATTTCAGAAATTACTTGCAGTCCTGTATAAATAAGCAGCAAATAAGTTAAAATAACAAGGCCCTAGCAGCATCTACATCTGTCCATCCAAAACTTATATTTTAAAAGACCATATCAAAGATGTTTCTTGCTCTTTGTATGTGATTAAAGGGATGTGTTCTTTGACAGCTTAAAATTCAAAACCAGTATTACTGCAGTGCTTTTATGCAGTACTTTTGCAAGGTTCTTCATATTTTCCTTCTTTCTAAGCTTATCCCAAGCTCTTTTAAACTTTAAATATACTACATCCAGCACTGCATTAAAAAAAAAAAAAAAGTAATCAGCAATTTTGTTTTAGTTTGATTTAATAAATGTCTAATCTTTAATTTCTAAGCATATATTAACTATGCAGCTATTTTAAAAAGAAGCATGTTCAGTCCAAAACTGAAAATTTTCCTTCAGAAAAAAAGAACAGAATTTTCAATATGAAGGCTTAAAATTCTGTTTTTTTTACATTAGAGAAGACATTTTTGAACACATTGAATTTGTCTTTATTTTGGTAATAGAATTAGTGGTTAGGACAGTGGAAACTGTGACTTATTTCCTGGATGTCTCAAGAATTCATGACTCCAGAATTTTCAGATGTCATTCTTCCATACTAACTTACACTTCAGCAGTCAGCTAAATTTCTATATATTGAGCAACAGACGCACACATTCATCTATATATATAAATCACATGAATCTTGTAGTGTTTATAATTTATAAAAAGGAAAATATGCTGCTCTTCTCAGCTAACATCTCAGGACATATCAAGTTGGATGCATTACTCTGGCACAGACAGATGGAAGTATCTTAGTCAAAAAGTACTTCAAGACTAGTCTTTCAAAATGATTAAAGATAGCTCTGAGAAAAGAGCATACACCTTTTAGTTGCCTTGAAATCTACAGCTTGAGTAAGATACTTTACTGCATAAGGAAAGTGTTAGATTTAGAATAGAATTGAGAAAATCTTGCCTTCAGTCTATAAAATATCATGCTTCTAGGTAACAGTTAAACTTTTTTAAAAAAGAGTTCTTTGCATGCTCTGTACATGCTTAAAATCATCCTCTACTTCATTTTTCTATCTTGTTACTTTAACTTTACTTCAGCATATGGATCACTATTCAATGCCTGAAGTTCTCAGAAGACATCTGTCTTTCATAGTGTCTCCCAAAGACTGTGCACACTGACTTTTTCAAACTCTGCCCAAATAATTGCAAAACTCTCTGGATTGAGGTCTGGAAAGCATCACCTTCGCCTACTGCTGTCACTGTGGGGATCTCAGTCCATTACCAAGCATCCAGGAGAGAAATGAAGAGAACTGATGAAATGCCAACTTGCTTCCTGTGATATTTAATGTCATATTCAAAGGGCAGAAGATTTCTTGTCTGCATATGTACCATGGTAAAGCTGCTAGAAAAAGCAGATATTTAGATTCAGACTTCGTACTAATCCAGCTACCTGTCAGTCACCCTAAAATTCTGAGGTTTTGCTATGACATAGCTATGTCTGCTCATGTTAATCCTTGAGATCAGTAATATATATATAAAAAAAAAAATCTGACCCTTCCTACTCCACTGGACTACATGCATTAATGTGTTCTTCAAAAAATAACAATATCTTACTAATTTGACAAGTTTCTGCAAGGGCTAAAGATATGATCACTGTAAAATACACATCTCTACCTAAGGTTTTCATTACTGTGATTTTTTTCTTTATTTCCAGCTTAGGGGATTTTTATCTGAAAGATTATTTTGGTTTGGATTGTCTTGTTCCCTGTACCTGTAAGTGGAGGAAGCCAGTGACAAGCTTTTGATGGCTCTAGGCACTGTTTTCAACACTGCTTTGGAATTTCACTGCTGCTTGTATTTAGACTTACTCATTTTGCAATACAAATTTGACCACAGACATAGCCTTTCAAAAAGTGATATAAACCTCCTGTAATGAAAATCCCAGAAGGACCTTTCCTGCTATAAACTTAAAACTTTTAAATGACTATCAGTGGACACTAAGCCTTTGCAGAGTCCTCCAACGAAGGTGAAAGGAACATGGTTCTGAGGTTATAAATCCTTTGCATGGAAAATGCACTACTCAGAATGTTCAGAGAAAGTACCCACAATGTATTGTTGCTATGTTTTGGTTTCCCAATTTAGAGAATACATTTTGTTTAGTTTTATTGTATGTCTTTCTCCTTACCTTTTTCAGCTTCATTAACCCTGGTTATTACTTACCACTTAGAGCAGAAGAAGACGTGATCATATAAAGCAAGATAGTTTAGTCACACAACTGTTGCTGTCAGACTGCCTAGATGTCCCAGTCATGTATACAGGTCCCACAGAACAGAATGCTGTCAAAATGTACTTAAAAAGTTGGTCATAAATTAAATGTAATATGACATGCTATGGTAATTTTACATGGTTAATGTGAAATTATTTAGGTCTACCTGAAGGAGTACAGTCTATCTCTAAACCATGTACCTATAATGCTGTCTACTCCTTTTACAATCTATTGCTCTGTTGGAGAATATTCATAGATAACATAAATAACAATCTCTCATTTTAGAGACTTAGAAGAATTGAATGACTTCCCTTAAATTATAAAAGGCTGAGAAAAAGCATGAAATAGAACTTATCCCTTATACTTTAAATAATAAAGTTAAAAGCACTACTTTTGTAACTAAAGTTCAGTTAACTGGGGGAGACAGCATTTTGCAAATTAGGTAGCATCTTTAAATAAAGATAAATTTGCTTCTTTTTTTTTGTTTGTTTGTTTTTTTTTGATTTTATCATACGTTGCAGAAAATGAGGTTGAATGCATTGTCAAGGATAAAATATCTGCAGTTTTTTGAAAGAATAAGGTTTATGACCTAAATTCTCGAACTCTTAGAATGTAGGTTATCTTGCAAAACTATTATTCTATTTGCTCTAATTTTATTTCCTTATGGTTTACAAGTGCTATTCCTTAATGTAGCTAACCATGCCCCCCGAGTTCATGTGTTAGAAGCCATTAGAAAGTGTCTCACAGTAAGTTTACTATCTTATAGTATTAATATTTTCCTGTATTTCCAGAAAGATTTCCACATGGTTATAGCTGTTGTTCAACTTGCTGTGCTGCACATTCCGAAGTTCCTTCCTTTCCCTTAGCTTCTTAAACTTTGGGTCTTTGTTAAATGACAAATGCCTCATTTTTCTGATGTTGCTCACACATTGGTTCAGCACCTAAGAGTCAACAGTTAAGTTAGGGAAGAAAGCAAGCTTGTTTTCAGTTCTGGATGACCTTATTTACTGATCATTCTGTTTCATGACAGAAAATGAGGCTGAAGTCACTTCCACTATTCTGCAAAAGCAATTGTGGTTGGGTTGACATGGAGACTCCAGTTCTGGAAATTAACGGTTTGAAAGATAGCATTGTTTTTTGCTTTTTATCAGTCATTTGCCTAACTGTTTATTTCATCTGCATAAACATTTTTTTTTTTCTTAAATATTCTGAAATGTATTTAACTGTTCCAAATAGTTCCAAATATATTTTAAAAATATAGTTCCTGGTAATACTCTTTGTGAAAAAAACAACAGGTTGATTACGTCTTTGATTGTAGTTGATTCCTCTTACTAGGAGGAAGAAGTGGAAAATATATGTGTTTTCTGTGCTGCAAAGCAGATTTTGTGGTCTCCTGTGGGGTTCCCTGCTTAGAAAAATAGGTTATGTTTTGGTTCTGATTTTTATCATTATTATTATTCTTGAGTCCATTCTTATTTTCTAGTGTTGATGGTTTTCATCTGCAATTCTGAAGCAGTGGCAGATTGCTTTTCTGGGTTAGATAATATAATCAAATAGATCAGTGTCTGAAGGAATACTATCATCTCAAAAATTACTTCTGTTCAAAAATGTTGTGCTTGCTCTTGTTATAACTTACAAGAAACAGACCATATTTCTATAAAGAAAGGAGATGTGAGAGTAATCTAATTTATTTCAGTGTGTTTACTCTGTGCATTTCATAACACTATATCTACAGTCAGTCTCAGTTTCTTGTGTAAAGTCTGCTAGACAGACTCTCTTGCTTCTCTGTTTCTCTCATATAAGCAGGAGTATTATTTTAGTTGGAAATCATCACACTAAAATCATAAAAGGTGAAGGAGAGATTAACTAGCATATACAGTACCTGAAAATAATTTTGCACGTATTTCTTTTTAAATTAGCTATATTTCAGTTTGACAGTGCCTTGTTTAGTAAGATAATATTTTCAGAATTTTCAGTAAAAATAAGTTGTTCATTTCTTTGTACAATAGCAAATCATCTATCTTTCAGACTTTAATTATTTATTTATTTTCTTACCCTGAATTAACATCAGCTTCACAGAAGACTCAGTGCTTCCTGCATACAGAAAATGTATGTGTGTATTCATATGCATGAATGTATACTATCTAGCTATGTATAATTGCACATAGACTTCCCTAATGAACCTTGGTAACAAATTCCTATAGAAGTATTAATTTAATGTATTTAATGTACAGTTCAAAATCAATGAAAACTTGTATGCATAAAATTCTGTTACTAAAACCATTCTATTACTCATTGACAGTGCATCTAAATCCAATTTCTTTTAAGAAACAAAAATTTCTAAATGGCTATCATAAAAGCCAAAGAATATACTTTCAGTCAAGAGTGTTTCTAATTCTCAATTTTTCTTTACTTACTGTTAAAATCTAAATAATTTTATTTCTTGTCTTTAGAATACAGGGAAGTGGCCCCACAGAGGCCTCTGAATGATAGAAAACAGCATATCACAAACTGAAGGAAAGAGATAAAGATCTTATTTGGCTGGAAAAGAGAAGGAATGCAATACCTTCTGTGAACTGGAAGACAGTAGCTCTGTAGAATGGCAGGGGACAGAAGCTGAGAATGATTTATGCTGAATTAAACCAAACCTCATTCATTTGAGCCAACAGATAAAATCTGAACATGGGTGGCCTATGATTATATATGAGATGGGTTTTTTTTAATAATGTAAGACTTGAAGACATCATGGTTAAAAACATAATATAAAACATATGAAAACCATGAAATTCAGCTGGATTGATACTTAAGGATAAAACAGTGCTTGAAAATACGCACTGAAAATTAAGTGAAGTGAAAACATCTATTAGAGTTTCTATTGGGTGGTATGTAGTTTTTAATTAAAATTCTTTTTTGTTGTTGTTTATATGAAAGCAACAATGGAATAGGAGTTCGGGACTGTCAGGCATCTAAACAAGACCACTAGATTTAGATATCCAAGTTCAAGGAAATGTACTTTTAGTTCATATTTCTTGCACAATCAATCGATCAGTGAGGAACTGAAACAGGAACCAATGAGAACTGTCATTTCACTATTATTCACTTTAAATTAATTGTTCAGCAAAAATACGGTACACTCAGTCTCAGTCTCAAACTTCATATAACGTAGCTTGTCAAATGTCACTGACACCCATAAAACTGCAGAATACAAGTTTGTATCTACCTTTGCTTGCCTTATAACTGTATAAAAAACCCCAAATATCTCAGTGAAAATTATGACACATAAGATTATGCAGTAAGTGGTACAAGCACAGAGTTTCTAATATTTCTGAAATTAAGTTTTCATTGTGACCTAAGCACTTTATAAATATCCTATTCATATATCATAAATTCCAACATAGTTGAGTCTATAATTCTATGCTCAAACGCCTAGTCAAAGCACTATGCTGATTTTTAGCGATAAAAAATATGAACAAACACAGAAGGTGAACACTGTATGAACTCTATATCTTATCTTGAAATATTTTGATAGTTTGCTGAAATCTGATGACATCACCTGTAATGTTTTTATTTAACACAGAAAAACAAAAGGGTTAGGAAATGTCACGCAAAAATATTTTCTGCAGATTAACTTCAGAAAATGTGAACTTATGATTACAAATACAGCTCCAACTTTTTCTTATATACTTGGATTTTACTCCTAACACTTTAAGTATACAGCTACCAGAAGGGAGTGGAGTTGCCAAAATGTTTTTAGTGATCAGAACTTTTGTTCATAGGTTTTCCTGAAAAATTCATTCACTCAGTGCTTATAAAAAGCAGCCGTGACTCTAATAAATATTTGTGTTTGTCTGAACATCTCAACTATCTAAATATACAGAATGACAAACACCTAAATATACAGAACAGGCAGAAGCCTCTTAGAACTTAAAGAACTTTTCCCCCTGGATCTTTGATGCACCTATATAGCATCTTGTAGTGTTCTTTGTTGAACAGAAGCCAGAATGTAAACAGAAACTGAGCATTCAGTGCTTTCTAAGATATAATGATAGGATAACATAACAACATAAGAAGGATGTGGAGGGCCAGAGCAAGTATAGAGGAGGACCATGAAGATGATCAGAAGGCTGGAACACCTCTCCTATGAAGACTGGCTTTCTTCTGTGAGAGAGCTGAGCTTGTTCAGCCTGGAAAAGGCGCAGAAGAAACCTTATAACAGTCTTCTAATACTGAAGGGGGACCTACAAAAAAAGCTGGATGTTGTACAAAGACATATAGAGACTGAACAAGGGATAATGGCCTTAAACTGAAAGAGCATAGATTTAGATTAGCTATTAGGAATAAGGGCTTTACTGTGAGAGTGGTGGAACACTAGAAGAGGTTGCCCAGAGAAGTTGCTGCTGCCTCATCTCTGAAAGTGTTCAAGACCAGGTTGGCTCAGGCTTTGAGCAACCTGCTCTGTGTTCATCAGTAGCAGTCATTTTTCTCCTTCTCAGTAGCTGGTACAGGGATGTTGTTTTGACTTTCAGCCTGGGAACGGTGCTGACAACACTGATGTTTTTACTTGTTGCTCAGTAATGCTTACTCTGACCAAGGACTCATGCTCTGCCAGAGAGGAGGGGAAGCTGGGAGGAAGCAGAGACAGGGCACTCGACCCAAACTAATCAAAAAGGTATTCCATACCACAGCACATTGTGCCCAGTTGTCCTGGGTTCAGCAGTTGCAGTCAGTTTTTCTTCTCTTTAGTAGCTGGTGTTTTGACTTAACCCGGGAACAAGGCTGATAAGGCCGATGTTTTTGGTTGTTGCTGAGCGATGTTTGCCCTGACCAAGGACTTTGTGAGCCTCATGCTCTGCCGGGGAGGAGGGGAAGCCAGGAGGAAGGAGGGGCAGGACTGTACTGACAGGGTCAAACTGACCAAAGAGGTATTCCATACCATAGCATGTCATGCCAGGGGGTAACTGGGAGTTACCTGGAAGGAGACGGAACTTCCCGGTCGGGCTCGTTGTCGGCGGCTGGTATCGTACCCTCTTCCCTTGTTCTCCTTGTTATTATTATTATTGGTGATAGCAATAGTGATATGTGTTATACCTTAGTGCCTGGATTGTTGTTATCTGAACCAGTGGCGGTCGTATTTCTTCGGCTCTTCTTCCCTCCCAGTCCTCCGGGAGCGGAGGGTCAGAGGGGAGGGGGGGTGGAGTGAGTGAACGTGTTGCCTAGCTGGATTTAAACTACTACACCAGTATATAAACTGTGGGCAGTTACTCGGAAGGGATACATGACTGCTTAGGTGGGGCTGGGTATTAGTCAGTGGGTGGTGAGTGGTTGCATTCTCTTCCCTTGCTATTTCCCTTATCATTATTATTATTGGTGGTAGCAGCAGTGATTTGTGTTATACCTTAGTTAATGAGCTGCTCTTATCTCAACCCATGGGAAATACATTATTTTGATTCTCCTCCCCATCCCTCCAGGAGCTGGGGGAGTGAGAGAGGGTTGGGGAGCAGGGGAGTAAGAGAGTGGCTGCACGGTTCTGGGTTGCTGGCTGGGCTTAAACCATGACACAACCTGGTCTAGTGTGCGGGTCCCCTGCCCATGGCAGGGGACTTGGAACTAGGTGATCTTTAAGATCCCTTCCAACACAAACCATTCTGTGATTCTATGATTCTTATTTCCTAAGAATGATAGTATAGATACAAAGGTACCATCAGCAGCAACCAACCAAAGAAACACTGGGGTGTGTCCTGAATCTCACAGTTTTTCAAATACAAATACAACAGCAGAACATGCATTATACAGAGCATGCATTATATAGGTGATTTTAATGTTTTACAATAATTTTCTATGTGGTGAGTACATTGGTTCTATTTATTATCGAACCTAACAGAAACGAATCCCACGATTTCTCTACAACTCCCTTCTCTACAACTAACTGAAAATAGGTTGTAGTGAGGTCAAGTAGGTAACAAGTGATAGAACGAGAGAAACTGGCCTCCAGCTGCGCCAGGAGATGTTTAGATTGTATATTAGGAAAAATTTCTTCACTGAAAGGGTTTTCAAACATTTGAACAGGCTGCCCAGGGCAGTGGTGAAATCACTGTCCCTGGAAGTGTTCAAAAACTGTGTAGATGAGGCCTTTAGTAACATGCTTAAGTGCTAGCCTTGGCTCTAGTTGGACTTGATGATATTAAAGGTCTTTCCCAGCCTAGCTGTATCTATAGTTCTATGATTTTGAGATGGCTGAACTGTAGTGTTATTTGTTAAAGATTGAAGATATCTATTATTAAACTATTTGATATTAGTGGGGGGAAAAAAGTCAAACAAGTGTGCAGGTTTTTAGGCTCTCTTTTTCAGACAGCAGAAATATAGAACAGTGTCCTGGTAACTGCCCAACATTTGCACCAAAGCTGTGATAGGACATATGTAGGTCATCTTATTATGGAACCAGAAACAAAGGACCCAGCATTGTCAGGGCATACTTTATTAAAAGATACAGCCTCCTAGTGTAGAAGAGACCCCAATTCCTGTTCACTGTTTTATGAGGAAATCACTTTAATCCTTTCATCACATAGACCTATTTGACACTTGGTTTTATATTTCAACCACAATAGAACAAAATTAAAGTCTTACAGAACAATACAATGATATTCTAACTGCACAATTAGAATTTAATGTGAAATACTGTAGACTATTACCAAGAAATGACTGGGTTTTAATTGCTGTTTGTAAAATAATATTAAAAACATCCATAGATAAAACATTTATAACAAAAACATTATAAAGATATGTGCAAATAATATACATTTAATAATTATTAAGTATACATACAGGTTTCTTTAATTTTATTAATCTTGCTAAATGTCCAGTTTTCGGTTTTGGCCTATATAATAAACTATTTTAGCTCTACTAAGGTAACTTGTTTCTGTACATGAATGAGTTAATATCACTTTCTGTGTCCTGTTTGAAAAATACCATGCTGCAATTTTTATACTATTCTATCCCCTTGCATAGTGTAAAGACTTCGTTGATTAAGGCTGGAACTCAACGTCAAGACTGAAGTTGATTGAGATTGAATTATCTCTCAGTGTTAATGGTTACCTGCATTTAACTGAAAATATTTCAACAGTAACCTTAGCGATTAGAGACCTTAACCTTCCTAATATATTTTAGTCCCAGTTAGGCATTAGATTATAAATTTTTATTTCTTTCTTAATCCAGGAAATATAGACATTGAGAGAAGACTGAAATAAAAAAAATATCCCTGAAGTCTGACTTGAGTTTTGACAACGATAGTCTGCTTTCTATTCACTCTATATTGCTCTCCTCCTGTTTGATATGTTCTACTTTATAATTAAATATAATATACTTCCCCTTTATAAAATTTATAAATTTCTACTAAGAAATTTATAGACTACCTAAGATAACAGTTAATCAGAAAGTTTGTTAATAGTTAATTGCCTTTTCAGTTAACTAGATTAAGTTTGGTTATACAAGGTTGTATCAGTAATCTCATTGAATTACAGCCCGCATCCTATATTCATGAAGCATATTATTTAATACAGATACAGCAGCTGTTCTCTTGATTGACACAGCAGGTAGAGAACCAATGAACTGCAGGCATGAACTATTACTGTTCTAGCAAAATGGTCAACGTCTTGTTACTGGGGGCACCAACAAGTTACAGGGGGTAATAAGAAGTTATGTCTTCTGTGTAATGGCTCTGAAAGGTACTTGCAATGTCATCTCACCAATAGATTGCTTATTTCCATTGCCCAAAACAAGCTCAAAACTTAAGAAAATAGAACTGCAATAGCTATAATAGGAGCTTTAATGCTTAGTGAACATGTGGGAACTTATGGGTAGATGCACACACTTGCAAGTTTAAATCTGATGTTGCATTTGACCTCGATTTTGTAATTGTAAATTTTTCAGAGCAAAAGAGCTTTGTGGGTTTTATAAAACATTCAGTGTCTCCTGTAGAGCTCTCCGAAGCCATGAGATATTTCCTTCTTCAGCTGGTAGCCTGAGAAGAAATCTCTTAGCTAATCTGATGTTCTTTGTTATATCTCTGCAGGAGCTTTCAGAGCCAGTTCAATGAAATCCTGTTGTCAGGATGTAATCTACTGCAACTGACACTAGATTGACTTAGCAGGTAGATAGACATAGTACAAGAAATCTGAGGGCTTAATTTCAGAGAAAAGAAATACATCCTTGTCTAGAAACCAAAACATGGTCCTAGGAAGACAAAAAGAGAAAAAAAAAGAAAAGAAGGAAAAGAAAGGAAAGGAAAGGAAAGGAAAGGAAAGGAAAGGAAAGGAAAGGAAAGGAAAGGAAAGGAAAGGAAAGAAGATGAAGGGGTTGTTTACAGGGATTGAAGATAATTTTTTTATTTTCCTCCTAGACTTAAATACATACTAATATCCTTCTGTTCTCATGGTTAATTATAGAACATATTATTATGAAGAGGCAAAGGATATAGGAAGCACAGAGGGTTTTGTTTGTTTGTTTATTCATTTGATTGTTTGGCTTTGTTTTAATTTTCTCCCAAATGAATCAAAACCTCTGATTCAGTGAAACTTGGGTGAAACAGCTTCATAACCTTATAGAAGCAAAGCTTGTGATATAATGCTCTACTCCCTTGGTTAAGAAAAGTCTAACAATTTCCTCTATTTTTGAAAAATATAACTGTCCTTCCAATGAGTTCCATTACTACAGATTGTGAGAAAAGTAGGAATTTTACTTTCTTTCTAAAGAGCATTGGAGTCCTAAGAGACTCTCAGGTGATAAAAATATGCTTGTGCCTGACTGCAAATAAATCATATTCCTCAAACAGGTAGCAATAGATTTCCTTCTCTTTGCTATCTTTGTGCAATTGGGTACCACTATTGTCTTCAATTCAAGCGTGTTCACCTTTTGGGGAAAATTGTCTTACTGTTTCCACTGGATCAGCAGAAGCTTTTACCATCTTAAAACTCGGATTTTTGATGAAATTAAGACCTATCTAGTCAACAAGGACTGCCTGCCCCTTTCCACACTCACACCTCAATAACTTTTAAACTGATTAGTTAATAGAAGCTTAATTGCATGGAGAAGTAAAGATCTTAATGTTGCGTTGTTAGTTGTATGTCATCTAGGAGTCTGAGAAGCACCATCAGCTGTGGTCCCTTGAACATCCAATCCAGTGCATCTATTTCCTTTCTCTGGAAGTAAGGGGTTAGTAGAGAAGCTTCTGGGACTTCCTCCTTTTCTTACCTTATTTTGCTTTCACTCTGTTTGTTAAATTAACTCGCAGTGTCAAGTTTAAGAAATAGAATAAAATCTGTCCAAGAAAGATGGGGATTCAAGTACAAAAGTACACTGTATGAAGAGTAGGGACCTTAGTACCATTTTGAAAGCCATGAACATGAACATGACAATTAAATTTAGTGAATAGATTGTGGTGTAAAACTGTTAACATTTTCTTACTAGTGAGTACTACTAAATAAAGAGGAACTGCAGCTCAGCTCTCAGAACTGAAGTAGAGCTGGCAGGAGATAAACAGTTTAAATAGATTTTTGCCTGTAGTTTGAGAACGTTTGATATGAAAATTGCTGGGAAAGGCAGTAAAAATAGGATCCCTTTAGGTCACTCATGATTTCTAAAAGCCAGCAGTGGGATACATGTCCTATAGGCAACACCATTTGTAAATGACTTCTGTGGGAACTATTCATAAATAAAATTAGTAGAGTTCAGAATAAAAATTATAAAACTGACATTTTTTCTTCACTGAATTTGCTGGTTGGAAGGAAAGATTCCCTAGCAGGCCATCTCTAATAATGGGAATATAGAGGCAACTGTTAATGAGAATAAATGTATTGGGAGCTTTTTGAAGGATTTAAGTGCCAATAGATAATCTGCAGTTCTCCTTAACTGCAGGGAAAAAGGGATTCAGATCGATGGGGAAAAAAGACTTGAAAACGTGGCACTCTGTTCCTCGATTTAAGTTCTCAGACGACCATGCTAGAAAAAAGAAAATTGGTACAATACACAATAAAAGATACAACCTCAAGAGGGCAGGCATTTATCCTTTACAATAATCAGAAAGTATGGGCAAGAATTTTTCAACAATAAAATTAAATATAGAGCTATTGAAAAATCAAATAAGGCCTTCGAGTTTATGGTGGTGACCCTATTTCTTTTATAATAACATTTGGAAACTACTGTGTGCTTAAATCTGATGATTCTTTGTATGTTGCAAAATTTCAGTGTCCACATGAAGAAAACCAAAGGGACAATAGCAGAGGTAGAGATACAGTTTTTACAGTG
The DNA here is from genome assembly GCA_002631895.1 of Agapornis roseicollis. Lineage (NCBI taxonomy): Eukaryota > Metazoa > Chordata > Aves > Psittaciformes > Psittacidae > Agapornis > Agapornis roseicollis. Next base: position 126,845 of record NDXB01008839.1, read on the forward strand.
TGTGCTTATATCAGGCACAAAATAAAGTAAGGATTTAATCCTTCTTCTAAGATAAAGCTTTCAAATGACCAGAATTTCTTTCTCCTTTGTCACACATTAGGGAAAGTTAGAAGTGTGAAGAATTAAACAACCATGGAGTAGAAATTTGAGTAATATAATCATATAAATTTAAAAACAGCTTTGCATTTTTTTTTTCCAAGTAAAAAAGTCATCAGAAGAAAACATGAAAAATTTAAAAGAAAACAATAAGTACAGCTCTAGGTTTGGAGACCCTGGTTGTCATAAAGAGAGGATATAATTAATAGAACTGCAGCAAAATAATATTTGGAATGACTTTTTATTTCCAAAAACATTGCTCCATCTCCATTGGTGACTTCTGTTCAGAAATGTTCTCCCCCTTGAAGAAAATGAAATGAATTTAAATTATGTTCATTATGTATATACATAAGTATATCTATATGTGCACACAGATGTCTATATGAATATATTCAAAATGTTGCACTATATTATAATAATTAAGAATTGTATTTATATGTAAGAATTAAGAAGTAATACATGTAAGTATTAACCATTGTTCCTATACTTCTACTAAATTTCTCATTTTAAATGTTATCTTTCCTGCTACCAAAATAATTCTGCATTCCAAATTTCACATTCAATGTGACATAAGGGTCCAAAAAACCACATAGTTTTTAATATTACCATTTCACATTCCCCACTCCACCCCCACCCCACCCCCCAAGTAAAAATAAAATTAAAAAAAAAAAAGGAAAAAAGAGAGAAGAAAAAGTAGAAAGAAGTAAAACAGTAAGAGAATAAAGAAAAAGGAAAGAGAAAAGAATCATAGAACCAACTAAAAGGGAAAAGGACCTTAGAAAAATCATGAAGTCCAAACATTAAAGGAAGATAACAGAAAAAGGAAAAATAAAGGAAAAAATTGTTTGTTTGGTTGGTTTTTTAAAAAAAGAAAAATAAAACACAAACAAAAATAACACATGTAAGTCACAGTTATGGAAAATTGTTTTCAACCAGCTCCAATTGCTGCTTCTTCAGAATGAAAACACATAGTTTTTGTCTGGCAGAGGGTAACTTTTTTAATCTTTTTTTCTTTAGCTACATTTGTTTAGCTAATAAAGTATTTACCTCTGAAAAATCTTTCCTAGCTTTAAAAATTCAATATCTCCTTTGGGTTTCTTTAAGTATATTCAAGTGACCACTAATCTAGTAGTGGTCATGAAAAATAATATTTTATTGATTGATTGTCCTGGGTTTAGCACTAGCAGTCTTTTTTTCTTCTTCTTAGTAGCTGGTGCAAGCACTGTGTTTTTGACTTTCAGCCTGGGAACAGAACTGATAACAGGAATGTTTTTAGTTACTGCTCAAATGTTTAGTCTGAGCAAGGACTTTGTGAGTCTCATGCTTTGCCAGGGAGGAGAGGCGGCAGGGAGGAAGCAGGGACAGGACACCTGACCCAAACTGACTAAAGAGGTATTCCATACCATAGCACGTTATGGCCAGGATGTGGCTGGGAGTTACCCAGAAGGGCTAGCTCTCTGTGGAGTTGGACTAGGTTTCAGTGGGTGCTTGGTCGGGCAGGGTGGGGTGTATTATCTGTTAATGGGAGATGAGGTGCTGTATTCTCTTCCCTTGTTATTTCCCTTATCATTATTATTATTATTGGTGGTAGCAGCAGTGATTTGTGTTATACCTTAGTTACTAAACTGTTCTTATCTCAACCTGTGGGAGTTGCATTATTTTGATTCTCCTCCCCAGCCCTCCAGGAGCAGGGGGAGGGTAAAAAAGGAGAGGGGTTGAGTGAGTGAACAAGCTGCGTGGCTGGGTTTAAAACAGGACATTGATTAACAAATTCTATCTAAAAATCTTACTGGTTGCCCTCCAACTGTCCCAGTGTTCCCATAGTGGGTGTCCTGGGTTCAGCAGTAGCAGTCATTTCTCTCCTTATTAGTAGCTGGTGCAGTGCTGTCAGCCTGGGAACAGCGCTGATAACACCAATGTTTTTAGTTGCTGCTCAGTAATGCTAACTCTGACCAAGGAGTCTCATGCTCTGCCAGGGAGGAGGGGAAGCTGAGGGGAAGCAGAGGCAGGACACCTGACCCAAACTAATCAAAGAGGTATTCCATACCATAGCACGTCATACCCAGTATATAAACTGGGGGCAGTTACCCGAAAGGGCTACATTGCTGCTTAGGTGGGGCTGGGTATTGGTTGGTGGGCGGAGAGGTGCTATATTCTCTTCCCTTGTTATTTCCCTTATCATTATTATTATTATTGGTGGTAGCAGCAGTGATTTGTGTTATACCTTAGTTACTGGACTGTTCTTATCTCAACCTGTGGGAGTTGCATTCTTTCGATTCTCCTCCCTATCCCTCTGGAGCTGGAGGAGGAAGAAAATGGAGATGAAGGAGTGAGCAAGCGGCTGAGTGGTTCTGAGTTACCTTCTGAGCTTAAACCACGACAGTGGGCAACTCAGTAATGATTCTTTTTAGTTACTGACCAATACTGACTGCATTGGTCAGCTGCAATGGCTTTTCTGCATTCATGAATTTGTCCAAATGCAAGCTATTATAGTTCTATACTTAATTTTGGATATTAAATACTGTGCCACGTAATTCATTTTTCAGGTTGTCATCAGGTCACATACAATGAATAAAAATTTCTTTTCTCCTTGAAATGAGAAAAGCTTAGGTTTTTCCCACCTTTCTGTTCCTGTCCACTCATTTGTCATTTGGACCACTCAAACTAAAAATAATAATGAAGATCATTCAAAAATTGAAAGAATATAAAAATAAAGGAAGATGCATTTAGAAAGTCTTTAATGAATAATGACTGAATGCACTTTGTTAAAACTTATGGCACATACTAGCATTATAGGCCAAGATACTGGCACTTAATGAATTTAAGTCTTTCCACTTTGCAGATGTGGGAGACTAGAAATTATGATGATCTCGGGCCAGTTATTCCCATAGGTGGTTCCAGCCAAAGATATCTCCCCCATAGGGTCTGCAGTTTCCTGACAACATCAGCACACACCTGAGCGTACATGAGTACAGATTTGTGCCCCTTTTTGAAATCTAATGAAGTCCTCCAGCTACATATCTCTTCTCATGCTCCTAGTAGACTGCATCACCTAGAAACCCAGAGGAAAGAACCATGGCAGAGTCAGATAAAAGTCCAGGGCATGGCACAATAGAGTGGATGGTCCAGCTGCCATCAGATATAAGTGCTACAATATTTCTGCAGAGCATGGTAGTTTTGTGTAACAGTACCCAGACATGCTGAAACACTGATAGTATGATGTTTACAGGATTAAATTAATCAGTATTTTAATACTGCTATTGTTATGATTATTTCTTCCAAAGAAGGATGCTACAGGAAAGCATAAGGAGCTCTTGACAGTAACTGTTGGAATTGACTGGTCCACCATGCCAATGCATCCCTGATATGATGCAGGTGTCTGCTGGATTAGATTTGGTTCCTATGCAGTTCAGCTGAATTTAATTTCTGCTTTTTGTCTGCAACATCACTTTGGAACAATTATCACTGGTGACAGATTTCACAAACCAGAAATCTGGCATTATTTTTTCGTTTGTTTGTTGTTTTTTTTTTTTTTTTTTTTTTTATTTTTTTTTACCAAAACTCAAACTGAGTTTTTTTCGTGAAGTCAAAAACTGCTAGCATCTTTTCTTCAGTTGCTGTGTTGTCTGTATCCAGATTTATAGCCTTGTATGGTCTGCTGAACAAGGGAATCTGCTGCAACAAATCTCAGCTGTAAAAATGTCTTTTTCTGAGAGTTGGTTGAAACATTTTGGTTGCTGGCACAATTTTATCTCTTTCCCTGCTCTCTTCCTTCTTCTTCATGTAAATATTACGAAAAATGGCTATAAATAAAAAAGAAAATCTCTTATACCTTACAATACTGTTAGCAGTCACAAACATCTATTTCCTTAGAGCATTCAACATGTTTCCTTTTAGCACTATGAATAGATTTTCTGAAATGTGATGACTTCCTTCACTCTCATTGAAAGTTTGGAGTTTTATATCCTGTTATACCTGTTTAGCTAACTCCTCTGACTGGTTGTGACTTTAGCATTCTTTCTCTTTATATTTCTAGAAATGCTACATTAATAACATTAACACAGGTAATAATAAGATACATTACCTTACTTTGCATGCATCTTATTATAATGTCTGAGATCAAAAGAAATACTAGTTCCTTTTCTTCTGTGCAGTTCTTCTGAACTGAACAAAGCCAAGTTATGTTAGATTACTGAGCTCTGAGTAATTCCTGTCTTATCCACCACAGTATATCTTCTCCTGTTAATACTCACTGCACTGGCAAAAGTAACCAAGCCTCCATCTTCAGTGACTAAACTGTCACTGTATTAGTAGTGGTAGTAGTTACACAGCAAGAAATTTTCAGATGGTGAGAATTTCTGACAAAAAAAGGGTACTAGTGTTTATGGTGAAACAGTATAACCAAGCAAGTAAACCAGAGAAAGGCTTATCTGTCACACTCTTAATTCTTAACATCCTTTATGAAGGCAAATGCAGATGTCCTACATAGACAAATGAGTACTGACAATCTACAGGAGTCCAGATGCCAGGGCAAAATAATCTGGGTGGGAAGCTGGAAGCTTTAAATGTTCTCTTGGAAATCTTAAGCTTTTTCTTTTATACTGCTAGAGCTACAGATTAAACCAGATCCTGTTCTGAACTTCAAATTTACTTTTAGGTCAAATTTATCTGGAAAATATTTAATTGGGGAAAAAAGCCAAAATCTAGAAAGTAAACAAAGTCTTTGTGGCTCTTTTATCCCTGGCTAATAGTAAAATTATCGAACAGAAGACTAATTCTGAAAGTTAACTGCAAATCACAGGTTACTTTGAATTCAGCAAGCTCTTATCTCCTTATGCCATGCTGAGCTCAAAGTCATCAATTTTATCTCAGCATCTTTATATGAAGAAATTTCAAATATTTTCCCTATTTAGACAATGTTGAAGAAAGTGGCTTTAAATCACCTATAAAATTGCAAAATTGAATACATGAAATTTCTGATTAGATATGTGCCAAACTCTAGACAAAGCTCTTTCCTGGAATATATGCAAGCGATCTATGAAAATTGGCCATTGTTCACCTCTGTGTTTTGGTTTCACCTCTTACTATTCATGTCTTCACCTATGTACAGGAAAGGGTAAATCAAACACTTTCAAGATTAAATAAACTGCCTGTCTGGGTTGTGATTCTTCAAATTTTCATTCAATTTTAGCTCAAGAATGATATTTGAAGGATCTTAGTTCTTTTGTCACAATGTTTGTCCTCCTGGTTTTCATAACACTAGTGTTTCAGTCAATGGATTGCTGTGCAAGTGGAGACCAGTGACAAGCAGTGTTTCTCAGGTGTTGGCATTGGGACTAATGCTGTTTAACATTGTTAGACTGGAGCATCTCCCATACGAAGACAGGCTGAGAGAGTTGGGGCTGTTCAGCCTGGGGAAGAGAAGGCTGCGTGGAGACCTCATAGCAGCCTTCCAGTATCTGAAGGGGACCTATAGGGATGCTGGGGAGGAACTCTTCATTAGGGACTGTAGTGACAGGACAAGGGGTAACAGGTTCAAACTTAAAGAGGAGAGGTTTAGATTGGATATAAGGAAGAAATTCTTTCCTGTTAGGGTGGTGAGATGCTGGAATGGGTTGCCCAGGGAGGTTGTGAGTGCTCCATCCCTGGCAGTGTTCAAGGCCAGGTTGGACAGAGTCTTGGNGTGGTGAGATAATGGGTTGCCCAGGGAGGTTGTGAGTGCTCCATCCCTGGCAGTGTTCAAGGCCAGGTTGAACAGAGTCTTGGGTGACATAGTTTAGTGTGAGGTGTCCCTGCTTATGGCAAGGGGGTTGGAACCAGATGATCTTAAGGTCCTTTCCAAACCTAACTATTCTATGATTCTATGATTGGTGAGATGGATAGTGGGATTGAGTTCACCCTCAGCAAGTTTGCTGACAACTCTAAGTTATGTGGTGCAGTTGACACGCTGGAGGGAAGGAATGTCAGTCAGAGGAACCTTGATAGGCTTAAGAGGTGGGGCCAGTGCCAACCTCATGAAGTTCAATGAGGCCAAATGCAGGGTCCTGGACCTGGTTCAAGGCAGCCCCGAGCACAATTACAGACTGGGTGGAGAATGGATCAAATGTAGTCCTGACAGGGGTGTTTGTTGACAAGAAGCTCAATATGAGCCAGCAGTGTGCATTTGCAGCCCAGAAAGTCAATCATATGCTGGGCTGCATAAAAATAAATGTGATCAGCAGGTTGAGGGAGATGACTCTCCACTTCTACACCACACTTGTGAGACTTTACCTTAACTACTGCATTCATCTCTGGGGTTTCCAGCATAAGAATGACATGGACTTTTTGGAGTGAAGGTGGTGAGACACAGGTGCAGGTTGCCCAGAGAAGCCCTATCCCTGGAAGTGTTCAAAGCCAGGTTGGATGGGGCTTTGAGCAACCTGATCTAGTGGAAGGTGTACCTGTCCATGGCAGGAGAGTTGAAACAAGATGCCCTTTAAGGTCCCTCCCAACCCTAACCTTTCTATGATTCTATGAAATTGTAGCAGGTACACTCCTTCCCATTCATTAAAAGCATTTGTCAAATCCTGAGGATACTGACTGCACTATATAAATCAATTTATTGCTACCATGCAATTGCCATTCTTTAAAGATAGAATAAAAAAAAGTCTATGAGAATTCAACCTTAAAACTTTTCATAGCTATCTTCATATTGACACTATATTTCTATTCCTTTGTATTTACATGGAGTCTTACCTTATATATAATGACTATAATGCTCAAGACTTTTACATCTCCATTTAAATTTAATGGCAGTAAAATATTATTTTTATCATCGTTGAAGAAAATTCTTTCCTTTATTTGTTTCCTAACATTTCTGTATTTTGTGTGCTGTTTAATTGAGCTGAACCATCTAAGGTCAATCATACTCCTTAAAAATCTCTGAATAAGAGAACTGAAGTGTTACACATAACAGCTCTGTAATTTTAACATGTCCTACATTTCTCATCTTAAAGAGTTTTATTACAAAGGTCAGTACTGAACGAATAACTTGTAGAAATAAGATGTTTAATAGAAGTGCAGACAACTGCAGCAGCTCCATCAAATCTATCTATGGAAAATCTAAGAAACAGCAAAGTTAGTTTGTAGGACAGACAAGGGAGCCAATTTAATACAATCTCAGTGTTACAGTTGTTAATCTGATATCATTCCTTCTTATCTAACATCAGAATCTAACCTGTGCTAATATTAAAAGTCTTTTATATTGGTAAATCTGAATGTTACAGAAATTTCCGTATGAAAAATAAATGGATGCTGCCACATGCAAACACTGCAAATTTGTAGACATGTACTTTCACAGAGCAAAGATAATTTTTTTCTGGATTTGGGATTTCAAAAAAGATGACATACCTGTTTCCTGGTTAAAAACCTCACAATAGCATAGCCAGATTTGATGCTTTGTGGGTGGCCCAGACACAGAATAGTGAAACAAATATCTGCCTGTAACTAGTTCCCTATTGTCGTGGTTTAAACCCACGCAGCTCGTTCACTCATTCAACCCCCCTGGCTTACCCTCCCCT